>RJWH01005170.1:28634-84027 GCA_004363575.1 Solenodon paradoxus | reverse complement strand
GTTTCACTGAACGACAGCCCGGAGCCCAGGGTCCTGTGTTCCCGCGTCACCTCGGGGCTCGCAGTCCCCTCTGAGCTGCGCCGTCGAGCTGCAGCCCTTGTGACAGCCAGGCCTTGGCTGCCTCTCGCTTCCCGTCCCCGCTTCCAGGAGCAGTGACGAGGCATTTGGCCCCCAAACATCTGCTGTGAGAACGCACAGCGTCTCCGTCCCCTGCTGGAGGCCCCAGGTGTGCGCGAACAGACGTGTCTTTCCAGACCGTCCGGTGGCAGTGGTGACAGCGCGTCCGTGGAATCGTCACCAGTGCGTGTGAGGGCCGAGTGGTGGCACACCCTGCGGGCAGTCCCGTGGACCACGGCTGCAGGCCAGTGACGACGTCCCTCTGGCACGACGGAGGAGCCTGCAGTGCAGACCAGTGGCCGCCCGGGGACTTGTACAGGGTCCTTGTCACCACTGCCTGCTGTAGCGTGATGCCGCCGCCAGGCGGGACTTGCACACGTCCTGTCCCTCCGTTGTGGCTTTTTATGGTCTCTGCACGTGACACCCCTCCTCACCACCCGCCCTCCCGGCGACGCTGCCACATCTGCGGCGACGTGATGGGCCTGGGGGTCTGCTGGTGCCCTGGGAGCTAGAGACGCCAGGCCGGTGACGCCGCACCGTGTGCAGGAGACGTGAAGCAAACTGCAGAACTCTCGGACGGGGAGCATCATGGCGATGACCGGGAGGGACAGGGGACCCCGCGTGGGCTCAGGTCCTCTGTGGAAGACTGCGGAGCCAGGCTTTGCGGACCATGCATGCAGATGCACTGACACCCCGGGCACCTGAAATCCCATGTTCCATCCTGAATCCGTGTGGCTTTAACAAAAATGTTTAAAAATCAAAAATGAAGGCAAGAGACAGAGCCCAGAGGCATCAGCTGTGCAGCTGACAGGCCTGGGCTCGACCAGTGTCTGATACGTTTACGCCGCATCATCCGTGGTCTCAGGGTCGGGTGACGGAGAGGCTGCTGAGATTGTGGGGCCGGTGGAGACGAGGGCCGGAGCTGGGCTGAAACACAGCCCTGTCCCAGGCTCTTGCTGTCAGAGTGGAGCGTGGACAGCAGACCAGTCCTGAGAGACCTGGGGTGTCAGTCCCTCGCTAGGGAAAGGTTTCCCACTGGCTCAGTGTCGGTGCGTTTTGAAGACTGTCAGGTGCGCAGGAGCGCGTGGAGACGTGCCCGGCTCACTCAGGCGCGCGTGTTTCCAGCTCCGTCTCTGACCACTGAGGACACCGCACTGGTGTTCTCTCCGAAGGGACGACTCTTAACCGCCTGGCACATCCGTGTGCAGCCAGTGACCTTTTCTTTCTCTGGCCGGATGACTGAATCAGGGCCACGTCTCATGCTTCCTTCGACTCGCTGGATCTTTCCTGGTTGCGTGTGTCAGATGTATGTACGTGTCTTGTGCACAGAGAAATAACCTCATAAAAGTTTTCGTTCTGGGGGCTTGTGAGAGGCTGGGCTTTGAGGGCGTCGTTCCGGGCCCGGCGAGTGTCGCCGTAGGGGGCGGCCTCAGCGGTCTCTGCACTGCTGGGCTTCTCCGGCCTCAGGCTTTGCTGCTGCCCGTCGTCCACTGTCCTTTCTCTTCTGGACGCTTTAAGAGCGTGACACGGGCTGGAGTAAGACCGTGAAACTAGACCGCACTCACCGGACTGGGCGTCCTGCGTGCAGGCCACCGTGTCAGGCAGAGGGAGATTGCGGGGGAGGAGGGCCAGCCGTGTCCTCCACGGCAGTGGCCCTGGGGTGGCGGGGAGCGGGGAGAGGCTCCTCGGGGTGGGGGGGGGCGGTGGCTTTTGGAATAAGGTGGAAGGCTCTCTGTGGTTTGAGCATCGATGCAGTGCCAAGCGGAGCGCGGAGTGGCCGGGGCCGGGCTGGGGGCCGAGCGCTGCTGCTGGGCACCACTTCCAGCCGCTTTCTCAGGAGGACGGGGGTGGAGGGCAGCAGCAGGGCGCCGGGGAAGTCGGGTCGTGTCCGTTGTCAGGCGGTAACCGTCAGACCCTTTCCGTGTGCCCAAGTGGTGCTTTTCAGGTGCGACTCCCTCCAGGTCCTCATCACAGTGCCCTGTGGGCGAGCTCCCCGAATTTTCTGAGCTGCATGCCCCTCCTCTTTTAAATGCAGGGTCAGAATGGTGCCCCTCAGAGCTTCCGAAGGTGAGACCCGAGCCCGGGGTCCCCTGGTCCACGCGTTCTCTGTGCAGGACAGTGAGGGATGGAGCCAGAGGCCAGGGGCAGCAAGATGGGAGCTTGATTTCTCAGTCACCTCAGCCCAGTTCTTCAGAGGCAATGGGGTGGCCTCTGGCCTCTCTCCCTGTCCGCACCGCACAGTGCGCCCTGCTGCCCGGTGCTCAGCCGGAGCCGGGGCTGAGCTGGGGCTGTGCCTTCAGGGCTGCACCTGCTCCCGTCGAGACCACCGGCCGTGAGACATGCGCCTTGGCGCTTCCTCCGGAGAATTTGCTGAGCCCTGAGCGCAGCGCCGAGAACGCCCCGCATCCTCCTTCCAGGCGTCCTCTCTGCTGTGGTGTCCTCCTGGGGAAGGGGCGGGCGTGAGGACCCAGTGTCAGCGGAGGAGGATGCGCTCCCTGCAGAAGAGAGGACAGTTTTCCCTCGCGTGACCCACGCCTGTTCTTTTGAATTTCTTGACTGTTGGCTTTAAGGTCTTCAGCTTTGTGTGTGTGTGTTTCCAGGGACACTCGAGTTCAAAGTAAAACCCCCTCGGGTAACTCGAGTGACAGCACTGAGTGTGGAGCGCGAGGTGCTTTCACCTCTGTGCTCTCCTTCCTTGCAAGCTTTGTTCTGTTTGTTTATAACCATGACTCATGTGTCAAGAATATCCTGCCTTTGGGGACAGGAGATGACTCAGCCGGGTGTGTGCCCTCGGTCCCTCCTTGCCGATTAAGTATAGCATTTACGACTTAACCAAAAGCGGTCTGAATCCCCAAATCTCTCCTGACCACCAGACTGATGCAAGCGCCTGGCCAGAGACGCACACTTGGGCGTCGCCCAGCATCGCTCTCTTCGTTTCTAAATCCTTCAAGTACATAGCTGGAGGCCCCAGCATCACGGTGGTGGGAAGACCAGAGACTCGGCTTCTTAGAAAGCTTCCTAAAGATGGTCTGACTGGGGACGACTGCTCACAGTATCTGGATGGGGTGGAGAAGACAAGGGGCAGGCAAGATGGCTGTGAGCAGGGTGAGGCCGCAGGCAGCCGAGGCCACGGGCCGCTGTGTCTGAAGTTCATGGGCTCGGTGGTGGAGACACGGGTTTTGCGCGTCCCCACAGCCCGTGCCCGGGAGCCTGCCGTGCCGCTCCGAGCAGCTCTTCCACGTGGCAGTGGACAGCGGCGTCGCAGCGTGGGCTCAGACGCAGAGTGGCCCAGCGACCAGGTCGTAGGACGAGGACTCTGGACGCCCGCTCACTCTCGGGTGACACAGTGAGGGCACTTTGGTCCGTCCACCCCTGGGGGTGCTGGGACGCAGGCGTGAGGCGTGAGGAAGGGCTCGCCGTGAAATGCACCATCGTTAAGGGTATTTGTTCCAGGAGTGTCCCCTGTTCGTGTACTGAGCCGCCTGCGTTTTCTCTTGGCATCAAAAGCAGGGGGCTCAGCAGCAGAGGGAGCCCCCCGATCCAGCATGTGGGGCCCCAGGCTAACCCTCACTTTCGGGAAACCAGGGAGTTACTGCGCCGGTTAAGGCAGAACAGAGCGGGAGATATTTTGACTGCCCGCGGGGCTGTGCTGCGGAGCCCAGCTCGGGCCGAAGTGCTGCAGGTCCCGCTGCTCTGCCGCACCCGCCTGGTGGTTCAGGCCTCGCTCTCGACACGAGAGAACACGGACGCATTCAGGCCCTACAGTCCCCTCCGTTGTCCCCTTTCAGAAGAATAAATAGTTGGGCTATGGCCCTTTGCCTTCAGGAAGAACCTGAGCTTTTACTGGGTTTCCGGAATAACTGTGACGTCCGTGGTGGTTACAGGTGTCTGCAGGAAGGCTCAGGCGGTGGGAAGTGGCCGCTTTAGCCCTCTGTCACTTACCACGTCTCTAGATCTAACCAGTGACTGTCCACAACTGCTTCGTGGAGATTGTCGTGAGATGATGCTTTATTTCCGGAAAGGCCGGCCTTGGAGATTGTCGTGAGATGATGCTTTATTTCTGGAAAGGCCGGCCATGGAGATTGTCGTGAGATGATGCTTTATTTCTGGAAAGGCCGGCCTTGGAGATTGTCGTGAGATGATGCTTTATTTCCGGAAAGGCCGGACGGCCATGTGAGCCTGAAAGAGGCCAGCAGAGACTCAAGACCCAGCAGCGTCATGTCGCTGGTGTCCCCCACCAGGTGGTGCTGCAGAGCCTGGCGTCTTTAAGGGACCCGAGCAGCACGTCCCCTCTCTGAAAAGGCAGGTGTGCAAACGCGTTAGTTACCCCCACACTGTGGGCGTGCGCGTTGCTTCACTCTCCTTCTCTGCGTGGCTCTGATTTCCGAGATTTAAAGCTGTCAGAACTTCATAGGTGTAGCTTACATTCTTGGGATCTCAAATCCCTTTTACTCGAGTGTAGAGGGGTTTTCTTCAGGCGGCCAGCAGCATCCTGCTGGGCTGGTGATACCAGTTGTTCAGTGGATAAATGTCCTGAGATGGTGCGTTAGACCTGATCAGAGTGTAGTCCTGACATCATTTTTCTCTGTTGAAAATGTAGGTGACAGTGTGAGGGAGATGTGTGTGTGTACAGTTTCCTTTGGAAAAGTTTTGGAGGAGAACCTTCTTAATTCTGAAGCCTTCAGGGGAACGCGCACGTTTGACAGGTGTGTCTCCGTCCGCCATGGGGAGTGACTCAGAGTTTGGGTCAGCTGTTTGCTGAGATGGTTCAGTGTGTTGTCAGATCGAGTCTGCGTCGAAATCCAGCTCTTGCTTCTAACAGCAGAACTGGAGAAAAACTCCTCAAAAATCACTGTCCCTTCTTCCTTTTTACGCATTTGAGTTTGAGCTCTCATATCGGTTTAAACACAGCCAGTTAGATACAGCACTTACTTTAGATTTCTCGTTCGATCTAGCCCCCTGCACAATGATGCATTTAGAAACGACATTTGAATCTGAATGGCCATCTCTCTTTTTAGATGAGACTATTGGAGCCCGACCACTACGGCCTCCAGCTCCGGAAGTCCGCCGATGACCCCACGGAGTGCTGCGTCCCCGCGCCCTACGAGGACCTGCGGGAGCAGGCAAGTGTGCGGGGGCTTGAGCGGGGGGCGCGCCCCCGAGTCCTCTTGCTGTTACAGGGACTCACGGGGTGGGCACTCTGTTTCGAGGGGGCGTCAGTATCATTTCCAAGGTGTCTAACGTCCTGCCCTCGATGGTGGTGCTTTCACCTGCCGCAGGTCTGTGAGGAAATAGAAGTCTTCCCGCTGAACGCTCCCGACGTGCAGCCCCGCGGGACGCGGGGAGAGCCCGACTGCGGTGAGTGAGTGTGAGGCCTCCTCGTCGCCCGGCTCTGCACACTGCGTTCGTTCTCTCTGTGTGCGTTCATCGTTTCTGAACTTCCTTTCTCGCCTTCGTCTCTGTTTGTACAGCAGCAGGCTGGCTGGTATGTAGTCATCTGAGTGGGCAGTGCCAACCGGATTAGGATTCTACTTGTTTATTTTTAAGGGGAGCACAGCAGGAATGCAGGCGAGCAGGCAGGCAGCAGGCAGCAGGAAGAAGCTCTTTATTTATCTTCTTGTCCATCTGGGTTGTTCTCCTGACCAGGGTTTTGAACCTGGGGCCTTAGGATGCATGTGGACTGCGCCCGATGAACTAAACTGCTAGGCCACCCGGGGCGCCTCCCCTGGAGAGAGTGTCCTCCAAAATGTGTGTAGTGTTGAACTGAACTCAATTTTTCAACAAGTTACTTAAAAAATGGTAAATTGTGGTAAAACACACATAATTAGATTGACCGTCTTACCCATTTTTTTAAGAATGGCTACACCTCTCAGTGAAACTTTCATTCCCTGCCGAGGAAGCCCCACCGATCTTCAGTGACTTTCTTCGTAGGCCCATCAAACTTTATTTTTGCAGGTGGAAATTTCCCGCGTTTGTTTCCTGTAAATTGCTGGCACATTCAGAACATTCTGTCAAGTCTTTTTTGTGTTTATATCCCCACCACCGTATTTAGGACCTTGTTTTTAACAGTGTTTGCAGTAGAGTTTTTCATTCCTGGTATTGAGTCACATCATTTTCAAAGATTGACAGTGTCTTAAAAACATTTAGTGGCCACCCTGTGGTGCAGGCGCTGAGCCAGCACGGAAGTGTGATCAGGTGAGCGGGCAGGACGCGGCAAAATGTGTGCAGAGAAGTTAATGGAAGGCTTCGTCCTCCCTCGCTGCCTGCCTGCCTGCCTGCCTGCCTGCCTTCCTTCCTTTCTGCCTTCCTTCCTGCCTTCCTTCCTTCCTGCCTGCCTGCCTTCCTTCCTTCCTGCCTTCCTTCCTTCCTTCCTTCCTTCCTTCCTTCCTTCCTGCCTTCCTTCCTTCCTGCCTGCCTGCCTTCCTTCCTTCCTGCCTTCCTTCCTTCCTTCCTTCCTTCCTTCCTGCCTGCCTTCTTGCCTCCCTCCCTCCCTTCCTTCCTTCCTCCTTCCCTCCTGCCTTCCTCTTTAAAATTTTTTTCCCAAGTGTTAACTCTTATTTCTAATTGTCTTACTTTTTATTAAAATGACCACAATTTTCAAATAATAAGAAAATAAAAAAGAATGGCTGACACTGACAGCTGCCTGGCCTGCACTGGACTCACAGTGCTGTGCAGCCAGCCGTGTCCAGGGGGTGTCGTCTCAGACACCACCCACGCGCCCACCGCCGCCCTGGCCGTCAGCGTCCCCCTCTCTGAATCTGACCGCTCTGAGCACCTCATGTAAGCGGAACATGGAGGACATTCTTCTTTGTGACCCGGCACCTGGCGTGTAGCGCCCTCACGTCACCAAGCCGGCTGGCGTCCGCGCTGCCCGCCTGTGTGCCGGCGAGCGCTGTCCACTGTCTGGAGGAAGCCATCTGTCCTCGCCCCTCCCGGCCTGTCCGCGGCTGCCGGAAACCAGTGCCCCGTCTGCACTGCGGGCCGGGCGGGGGGCGCTCCACCTTCCGTGACCCCCCACCTGCCGTGCTCCTTCTCGCATCGTCGTCACCGACCCTCCTGCTGCGCACGGCCTGGCCCTGAGTGTCTGGGGGGCTCGGCAGGCTGGGCCCCTGCTGTCCCCACCCCGGGCTTCTCGTGACTGCAGGTGGATGGGAGCCAGCAGCTCAGCCGGATGCTGACAAGTGACGTTCTCCCCGGCAGCCTGGCCTGCGCGGATGGGCGTGTGGCCCGCAGTGTGTCTGCGGTTTGTCACTTCAGAGCTGGGGGTGCAGTTGGGCTGGAGAACTTACATCGTGAGGCGGCGTGTCCTAGAATTTCAAGAAAGTGAACTTAGTAGTTAAATTGAAACGCACCGCCTGTGTGTAGCGGTTGTGTGCACACGTGTGTGCATCTGCGAGGCAGGCGGGCGTGTGCACCAGAGCCAGTAAGCGTGCACGGGCGCGGGCGATGAGACCGCGCGGGGACCGCCGGACACAGGTGACACCGGTGCTGTTCCCTTGTGGCATCAGAGACGTGCACCGAGAGGCGTGCAGGGTTTCTCTTTGCAGCTGTTCTTCTCAGACAGGCCTGAGAGCTGGCGCTGGTGTTTCTCAGTGGCACCTGAGTGTCGCCCAGCGTTGGCACGTTCTTTCAAGACTAAACAGAAGGTTCCCTAAGAGACCTGGTTTGCGTTTTCAGCCGTCTGGCGCCGTGAACTGTATCACCGCACTCATGCTGTTTCCCTCTCCTGCTCAGGGCTGAGAAAGGGCAGCGGAATCGTGGCCCGACGTGGGGACGACCTCGACTTGACGCGGACGGAGGCCCCGTTCCCGCAGCAGGGCGCGGGACTCACGCGGCCGGCCTGGCCGCAGGGGACGAAAGGGACCCTGTGCTCCTCCTGGTCGGACAGCGACCTGGTCTCCAGGGACCAGGGGTGTCTGCTGCCACCGCCGAACCAGTCCCAACTCCTGGAGGAATTTCTGGATAACTTTAGAAAAACCACAGCAAACGGTAAGGCTCGGTTCTGTCTCAGCTGCTGGTATCAGCTGCTCGTTTTCTTCCTGCCGGGATTCGTTAAGCTGTTCAAAGAACGTCTTCTCATTTAGCAGGAGAACACAGATGCCCGCTTGTGAATTTGATCAGGACTCCCGGCACCGGAGTATTTATAACACTTTTGTGAAAATAGAACACAGTCGTTTTTGCACAGACTAACAGTTCTTTAAAACTACAGAATCTTTGAACGTTCCCCACGACATCGGTGCTGTACTTGTGTTGTGTCTGAAGGTGATGGACGCTGGCGTCAATGCCCACTTTGGTTTTCTCTGCAGTCGGAGCTCAGGGAAAGCAGTGTGCACTGATCTCTTGAGTCCACACACTAGTTCATATGCATTTCATCTTACATGGTTGTGTAACCTTAGCGTAATCATATGCTTTACCTCTTTCGTTAAGTGTGGCTCTGATGAGCAGCAGACTTTAAACGTAGGCTCCTCATTTTGAAATTCAGAAAGGCTGATGGCTGCGATTTGGTCAGCTAGCTTATTGTTCTAAAGGCACGATTTTCACGTGAGGAAACCATTCCGAGACGACTTCTCATCCATCCATGTGTGTTGCTTGTACGGCTGGCAGGTGGCTTCGCAGCTCCTGCTGATCTGAAGGCCCGCCTTTCCCTCTGCTCCAGGGGCCGGCGGGCCCCCACGAGACCAAGCAGAGGGCCTTTCTTCTCCCAGCCGCAAAGCCATTTTTATACTCAAGTACTAACACAGGTTTCCAGTGGAAACCTCTGCATGATTACCAGATAGGAAGGAGAAGCACCAGAGAGAAGTTGTTGGATTTAGTTATAAAGGAAGGTTATTAGCTAATTTTTGGGATTAAAAAAAGATTGTGGCGTGCTCTGGTGGAGTAGCGGTTGGGTCTGCTGCCTCTGGCTGAGTGCAGTCCATGTGCATCCCAAAGAGCTAGGTTCATGGTGACAGTTGAGTCAGGTGCTGCTTCCTCCTCTGTCTTCTCGCCGTCATTCCTGCCCGACCCTTTCGTCTGAAAGGAAAAAAGATGGTAAGATTTGTGATTTAATATGCTCTCCTGTGCTGTCTCCTCTCCCACGGCTCACCCCGATTTGCTGGCGTGTGAAAGTGAGCGTCACAAAACACAGATGCTCTCACTCACCTGCGTCATGGTAAGAAGTCCCCGCAGCGTCTGAGACGCTGACAGTGGCAGGTGTACCTTTTCTTTTTAAAGAAAGGTGCAGGCAGGGATGAAGGTGAGCAGAGATGGGCAGGCAGAAAGAGGTGACGAGGAAGCATCTTACTTATTTAGCTGTGCATCTTGGTTTTCATCCTGGCCCGGTCTTGAACCTGGTCCTCGAGGTGTGTACGTGGCCTGCGCTCTCGGCTGAAAGCAGCTGACCAGTCCCCCACTCCACCAGGGTGCTCCAAATTTACCTTCAAAAAATGTAGTGACTAGATGCAGGAGTTCATCATGGTTTAAAAGATAATTTTTAATTACAGTTTTTCTCCCATGGAAACAGTGAGAGGTCTTAGGGTGTCCGTAGCTCCCTGAGGGGCTGCTCGCACGGTGTCCACTTCGGAGCTGGCCGGGTCCCCCTGCCTGCGGGGCATGGCCGAGCCGGTCAGCCAAGGTCTCTCCGGGTGCAGCGGGGCCCCCGGGTGGCTCCCCTGGCAAGAGGGAGTGCTCGACCACAGCTCGCCTTCCTGGTGAGACCCTGTGGGCCGAGTCCTCCCGGGAGGGCAACGGAAGCATGTTGGTCGGGCCTGTTTCCCAACCATCAGCTTTGTCCCGGTCTCAGTGCCCCAGGGCGTCTGGAACGCGGGCAGCAGGGCCGTGGCGATGCCCCGAGCCCAGTCCGTGGAGCCCCGTCCTGTTCTGTCTCAAAAGGGTGCGGGAAGAGAATAGGGTGGCAGGTGAGAAATGAACGAAAGAGCATCTCACTTGTGTGAGTCACGGCGACATGGGCGCCTGGTGTGTGGAAGCCGGGAGATGGGCTCCGCCCCGGCTCCCCCTGCAGGTTATCAGGGACACGGGTCCCTTACCCTTCATAGCTTTTTAGCGCCCGGGTGGATTGCGCCCAGGGGGACAGTGACGTCGTGGTTTGAAGGGGTCACTGCAGCTTGGTGCTGCTTCCTCAACTGGGTCTCTGGCCCAGGGCCCAGGTGCTCATCCTGAGGAGGTGCCTCGCCCCTGCTGTCGGATCAGACGCGGACCTGCGTGGTGCCGCCCCGCTCCCGCTCCCTCTCTGCGGCTTCATGTTTTATTAGAAATGACTGATTGGCCCAAAATGAGAAGCAGCAAGCTCACTGCTTTGCTAACAGGCAATCAAAGTACACGAATAAAAGGATTTAAATGATTTTGCAAAACAGTTTGTTCTGCACCTTGAGTGGCACTTTGCAGAGCCCGCCTTTGTCCAAACTGCACGGCCCCGGCAGCTCTGGAGGCAGCACGGCTGGAGGAGAGGAGGGGGCTCCTGTCCTGTTTTCCAGGGAAGCCATTTCTCTGCCTGTGAATAGAAACCACACGGCTGCTCTCTGGGAGGAAAGACATGCGTGTGTGTGTAAGTAGTGTGTGTGTACATGCGTATGTATGAACGTGTCTGTGCACATCTACGTGTATGCGTACCTGCACGTATGCACACGCGCGGGTGGGCTGTGTAAGTGCATGTGCAGGCTTACCTGTGTGTGTGTGAGGGCTATGGGTGTGCGCGCATTGTATCTGTGTGCGTGCAGGTGTCCACACGACTGTAGACTGTGCTTGTAGACACGCGTACGCTTACACCTTTCTACTTACTTTGCTTCTGTCTGGGTCACGGCGGCAGGTCCCGAGACCAGGGGAAAGGAGTGGGTGCTCTGGTTTGTGTTCTAGAAGAGAAGCTGCTGAACTCAGGACTTGCACACGTTCAGAGACCTGGCCTTCAGCGTCCTGAGACAGTGCTCACCCACAGACTGGGCAGCTCCCTTGCTGTCACCGAGCCTCGCTCAGTGGGTCTGGGACGGATCATCACTGGTGGCCCGCGCTGGTGGCCCGGCTGCGGTGTGCTTACTCCCACCAGCCCTGGCACCCGAGAGGGGCTGGACAGAGCGTGGAGGACGCACAGAGGCAGGCGCGTGGCCGCCTGAGACACAGTGACGTTGCCTCCTGCAGGAAGGGTTTGGATTTCGGTTCCAGGCTTTGCAGGAGAGACAGGCAGGGCTGTGCACACACTCGTTTGACCGTGTGGGGAAGGAGCGGCGCTGGAGGCTCTGCCGAGTCGCTGTGACGGCAGGAGTCCCCGAAGAGGCCAGCACTGGTTGGGGCTGAAAAATGCCAGCAGCTTTAAGGGAGGCCCGTGGCCCCGAGTCCTGAGCAGACTGTAGAGGCTGAACATGGGCGCCTGTGTGTCCTTCTGTGAACATGCCGGCGCTGCCTGTTTGCGTCGGGGACTCTGTCACAGGAGACAGAACAGCGAAACCTCTTTTCTGCGCCCACCGAGCCCTGGCAGCCCCACGAATGCTTCCAGAGGACGAGCGCACCCAAGGTTCTCTCTCTTACCTCCCCTCTGCACTTAAATCACACTCGTCTCAAACTGACGTGTGAGTCATGTAGAGTCTCAAGCTTCCAGAAGCCACTGAGATGCAGATTTGCTCCTGGGAGCGAGTTGCTCGTGGGGACATTGGCCCATCATACAGTGTCCACCAGGGGTCACTGGCTTCTGTGTTGGGCTTCTGGTTTCCCTGCCTGGGCTGGGCAGTGAACCATGCTCAGCTCAGGAACTCAGTGTCGCATGCGTCTGCCTGCATGGCCAGTCCCAGATGAGACACGTGGAGGGTTCTAAAGATGGCGCAACGGAGGGGAGGCAGGAGGGAGGGCGGGAGGAGACAGAAAAGACACAACAGAAGGGCAGAAGGACTGACAGTTGATCCCTACAAAACCCAGTGGCCTTTGGCACTGGGAAGCCATGTCCACTAGTGGAGCGTCCTCTGAGGTCGCCTGTAGGACGGTGCTGAGAACTGCTGGCTGAGGCCGGTGCCCGGGGAGATGCCCGCAGTAGAGAGGCGGTGGCGCTACCGGAGTCGAGAGAAAAGTGGGTGACTCAAGCTTGCCAGCATCTCGAGTAGAAACCAGTCCCCCATGCGTTCTCCCACATGAAATCAAGTAGGAGTCTTTCAGGTAAAACGCACAGGACTTCTGAAGAGCAGTGTAGGACAGGTCCGGGGGACAGCTCACTTCTGGTCAGCACGGAGGGTCAGGGATGGCCGGTCGGGCACAGTGACGGCCGCCTGCTCCAGCAGCGCCGGAGGCCCGTGCTCGCTGCCACGGGAGCGTTCTCGGCTGTTACGTAAGGAGACGAGCCGACTATTCCTGTGGATGGATGGTGCGGCCTGATTGCCAGATGACGCCTGTGTGCGTTGCCATTTTTGTGCCTCTTATTTTAGCGCGAGCTTGGAGGAGGCTGCTGCTCCTGTGCCGAGCTCCCTCTGGAGGGGTGGCGGGCGCAGGGAGCCCCAGCACCCTCGTTCCGCAGGCGGGAGCGGCGCTGCGGCTCTTTACCTCGGGATCTGTGCAATCTCAGCAGCTTGGAGGGTCTGACGGGGACGCAGAAACCCCTTCGGTTCTGCAGGACAGTGGTTCGTAGCGGGGACCCGCGCCAGGCCAGCCCGCTCTGCTCAGTTCTCGCCGCTGCAAGTCGGGCGTTTATGGGATGAGCGGGTCCACTTTCCGGAAGCACCAGGGAGGGAGGGGCCCCCGCAGTGAAGGCCACGGGAGTGTCTGTTTGGGAATGAAAGTAGGTACATTTCTCCCCCAGGATCCATCGGCGTCTCTCTCATGCTGGGACGGGTGAGGTACTTTTCTGCTTTATTTTTGCAGCAGCCTCTGCCTGGCCGCTGCAGGCCGGCTGAGGGTCTCAGGACTGTCCGCGTCCGATTCCCAGAGCCTGTGAATGAGGAGTCCGGACACCGGGACTTGGAGGGGCTGAATAAATTGAGCGTCTTGACATGCAGGGTTATGCTGCCTTGTCTGGGTGGGTCCGATGCCGTCACAAGGGTCTTAGGAAGCGGGGAGGAGGGCCGGGGAGGAGGCTGCGCGGAGACTGGAGGGCCGTGTCCGTGGGCCGAGAACGCGGGCGCCTGCGCGCTGCGAAAGCTGGACAGCGGGCCCGTAGCCCGACCTCCAGGGCTGCGGGAATCAGCGGGCGTCCCGCGCTGGCCGACGCAGGAGAAAACCGTGGCGCCGCGGGCCCTCAGCTCTGGGGACCTCCTGAGTCTGGGAGCCTTGCTGTGGGCGAATCGATGGCGCTGTTGGAATTTAAATCGAGAAATTAAAATTTATAGTGACTTAATGTAGCAACAAGGAATCTACTTCATGTTGACACCCTAAGTGTATTTTTAATGTTTTTCACCCATTCTAGAAACCGCAAAAGGAAAGCCCTGTTTTGCATATTTGCCGTCTCTTTGATGTGGGTCTTCATGGGAGATGGTGGGGTTTCATTCCGTATCTGCGCTCAGTCTGCTGCGCTGTCATTTTTGGGAGGGTCCCAGAATGGAAAGGGGGGATTTGGAGGTCCAGTGCTGGCGGGAAGTTGGGGGGCTGAGACCGGAGGGCTGAGGCCAGGTCGGAGGCTGTTTGCGGGGCAGAGCAGCCTGGCGGGTGAGGGGGACATTGGGGCGCACGTGTCTAGGAGGAGGCTGCGGTGGGGGGCAGTGGGCTGGCTGAGGGGCGCAGGGGAGGCGGGATGGTCCTGCACCTCCCCACCCCAAGCACTCAGGTGTCGCTGTCCCCAAGGCGGAGACACGTCCCTGCGTGTCCCCACCAGCCGTCTCCAGCCTGGAGGGGACATACTCTGCACAGCCCTTCGAGTGTCTCAGAGGAACGGAGGACACTCGGTCACGGGGATGACAAGACTGAGCCTTGAAGACGGGGGACCCCTGGGTCCCCCATGGCCGGCGCTCACTGTGTTTTTGAGTGAGATATACTAGCTTTTATGTCGTAAGTAAATCTGGTTTCCTGAAAGGGCAGCGGGGAAGACCTGTCGCCCTGAAGGGAGCTGGGGCTCTGCCTGTACCTTGAGTGTGGAATCTGGTTTCAGTGACCAGGCTGAGAAGCATTTCGCCTGGGAGCGAGGAGCTGCCGGGAGCCCCGAGTTTCCCTCTGCTTCCGACCCGGAGCGAGCACCTGAGACCGCCGGTGTGGTCTCCAGATGACTGTTTAGCACCGACATCAGGGAGTAGCTGCGCAGGGTGAAGACAGCGGCGGCAGTGAGTGCTCAGGTGGAGCTGATGTTTAGTGCATGGAAATGCCATGACGGGACAAGGAGGTGATGGGGCCTGGAGAACAAAGAGGTTGGGGCAGGAGGGGAGGCCAGGTGTGCACAGGGGCAGCTCTGGTCAGGAGACCTGGAGTGAAGACTGGAGGCGGCCAGGTGCCCAGCTGTGCCGAGTTGGAGTGAGGCCCCCAGGCAGAGGCAGGAGGCAGAGGCCTGTCCAGGACCAGCGCATGGTCCAGGGCGTGGGGCAGCGGAGGGAGGAGGGCAGAGGACGAAGACCAGACCGCGGGCAGCAGTTTGCAAGCTGGTGCCTCCCCAGAGCACATGGGGCGGGCGGGCCGGCCTGCGCGCTGCCCCGAGTTGACAGCTGAGCTGACCATAGGGTGCAAGTGTGGGGACAGAGGGTGCCCTGCTCGGTGCCAGCGGGAGGTAGCTCTGCGGGCCTGCTCGGGGACCACCGGGGTGACCCCTGCTGGGCCTGAGTGCCGGGGGGCGCAGTTGTCCCAGCTAAGTTGGTTGGGCAGAGCAGAGGTTAGTTGCGGGCAGCAGGCATTACGCCTCCATATTGGCCGTGGATATTCTGCTTCTGGAAGGGTTTCAAATGACATCATGAGAGCCCATCCCGAGAGTCCTTCAAAGGCATCCGCATGAACACCTGGCAGGATGGGGACCTGAAGTGCCTCAGGCGTCCACTGGGATGAGCGTTTGCTACAGGAAGCAGAACCCGAGACAGTCCCGCGCAAGCAGGTGGCTCCCGCCACAGACAGTTGCGTGTAGTTGTCGGTGTCCTCACTGTGTTTCTGATGGGACAGCACTCCGCTGTGACTCTGGACTGTCCATTCAGAGCCTTTAACTTTTTTTCCTTTGGTCACTGCACTATTAACTTGTTAGGGGAGAGGTGACAGCGTTCCTGGTCTGGTTCTGTCGCCCGTTCGTACCTCCAGGGACTTAGTGGAAACAGGCCTGTGAGTTGTGGGGTTTCTGGGTTTTCTGTGCGGAGCCTTGGCCTGCGGACCCGGGATGGGCCGGCCCTCCCGCAGCCCAGTGCGTCCGAGCAAAGGGAGCCTGCGGGGGCCCTGCCCTGCGGAGAGCCCCACACCTGACACAGCAGAGCTGCCCCTGCACTCACCTGTGTCGGCGGCTGGCACCCTGGCCCCGCGTCCTCTGGCAGGTGAATCAGTCACACGAAGGACCAGGAGCCTCTGCGCCACCGGGGTCGGGGGGTTGGGGGTCAGCACCTCTGGACGGGTAAGGGGACCTGGCCGTGACTTGACGGTGGGCAGATGTTGCTCATTTCTCAACTTTGAAAAGAAAGGGTTCGTTGATGAGGAAAAGAGGGCACAACGATGGGAGTGTGCAGAAGTCTGTGAAAGAAAGTCATGGCTCGAGCATCACGTGTGACTTTGCAGCAAACCTCATCATCCCTTTCGGTGGCGTCAGGCCTCGATGGCGCCGGGAGGCTGTGTGCTGAGGCCTCGTGGGGGGAGGCAGGCCGCCCAGACGAGTCCCCGGGAGCCGTCCCGGAGCAGACGAGTCGTTACGGCCCCTTCCGCAGCTGGGTGAGCCGAGGCACGGGTCGCGCGCTGCTGTGCCGTGGACGAGCCGTGGCCCCCGGGGGGCGAGGCAGAGCCGGCCTGCGCGTCCCCTCCACGCGGGGTGTCTGCTCTACGCATTCGTGCCTTTCCCTTTAAAGGCGTTTCTAGACTCTCGCTCAGGAAGCAGCGGACTGAGATGCCCCCTGATGGCGGCCCCGCCTCCACCGGCTCCTCTTGGGCCGAGGGGCAGTGAGTGCTGCCTTGTCCTTCAGGGCTTGCTCAGCTCAGGGTGTCAGCTCTCCCGGCATAACCCCACCGTCTTCATCCTCACTGCTTTGGGCTTTAGCCTCACTGTCTTTATTCTCACACGGGGTTCCGTGGACCTTGCACTGAGGCGACCCTGGATTTCAGCCGGTGTGTTTGCTGGGAACCTGCTTCTGGGGCAAAGTTTTCTGTAGCCCAGATTTCCTCCTGCGACCCCGCGCTGACATTCCTGTTAAAGACACGAGCTTAATTCACAGGCTCACAGTTTCCCTTTGAAGCGCGTGAATTATGTTTTCTGGTCTGGTCACTCTCCCACGTTTTCCACCCCGAGGTGCGTTCCCGGCAGCGGGCGCTCTTGGACCCTCTGCCCAGCCCCGACGGCGCCGCCTCATTCTGTCTCTGCGGGCGCCGGGGATCCGTGTCTGCGGGCACCGGGGCACCCCTAGACCTGGGATCGTGCAGAGCGGAGCCCCGTGTCTGGCTCCTGTCACTTAGACACGCCTCCCAGGTCTCCTGGGCAGAGCGCGTGTCTGACCTGACGTCACTCTGCAGCTGACCCACGTTCCGTCTGACCCTGCTGTGCCTCGGCCATGTGCTTCTGAACGGAGATGTCCTGCCTTCTGCTTACCAGAGCTCCTCCCCAGGTGGCATGTGTGTTCTTTTTTTAAAGCTTTCTCCTCTGGGTCCTTAAACAGAATTCTAAGGGGTCTGACAGCTTTGAATCGAAGCACTTGAGTAAGGCAGGACGGGAGGGTCTGCTATAAAGTGGTGTCTATTAGGAGCCCCAAAGGAGGTTAAGTGGGGCATCGGGCGGCCCTCTTAGCTCAGGGTACAGCTAATGGTGGAAACAAAGCCTGGCTGGAGTCCCTTTATCCTTGACTTAGTGGCACAGTGGGAGGCGTTGGCCGTCTTTCTTCACTGGGCCGGGGGCGAGCCAGGCTGCGCGTGGCACTGCCCCGTTCACACCTGCCACCCAGCGCGCTTTCCTGCTCAGGCTGCGGGTCAGGAGATAATGGGGTCACATCGTGGCAGACTGCTAGTAAGAAACCTTAGTATTTACTTCTGTCACTAAGCTGTCATGCGTTGTTGGGAATATCACCGCGCACCCTGGTGGGTCCATTGTCTTTGAAGGACACAGGTCACACCTCTGGGTTGAGTCCAGGGTTTGGGGCGGGTGGGGGGTCGGGGAATGGACAACCAGTGTGAACAACTAAAATGGAAAATAAAGTGCGTCTTCCTCGTTCCTCTTCCTGCCTGTCTGCTCGTCTTCATTCCTGCTGCACCTTTTCCTTTCAAAAAAAATTATCCAGCTGGAAGAGATCTCTGGCTCACTGGACTGGGAGGATTTCGGAAATTTATGTTCTGGCATAGTGTTTTTGCTGTGGTAAAATGTGCTGCTTTGTGAGCTAATCAGTGACATTCAAACACTGTCTTGAATTTCTGCGATGTAAGAGTAATGCCCACCAGTAAGGAAATGTGGACCCCAGCATCTCTAGAGAGGACGTCCGCTCTGTGTCGGGAGAGCGCTGTGTCCGTGGGCCTCTCTGTGTGACAGGCTAGGACTCACTCGCCTGTGGCAGTGGTTAATTATTTTCCCACTTGCTGAATGGTCCAATTGTTATTTCTTGTATTTAAGTGACTTAATTTTCACTTTACTTCACTCTCTGATGAGATGAGCTAACTGCCTGGATGACAGCACAGAAAATGCGGCTGCTGAAGGGTGTCTCTAGCTGCTAAGTTTGTAAGGAGCAGCACGTGCAAATGTGGGGAGTCCGAGTTCATTAAATAATCACTGTGCAGTTTGCAGACTTAACATTAAAGGTTGGAAGATGGTAAGCGTTTCTGTGCAAACGTGCTCTTGCTCCTTGGATAAACTGTGTCAGAGCGCCCGTGCACAGTTTGTGACGGTGGGTGAAGCTGGGAGAACTGAAAAAAACCGCCCCGTCGTATTTACAGGATGCTGGCGCCTTCCACGGCCTTTGGCCGGAACCCTTACCCTTAGGGAAGCTGCATTCATACTGTTTAAAGGGAGTTGGGTAATTTCGGAGGTGCACTTGTGATCTAACATTGTTGACTCTCAGCAAGCTGTTCCTTGGCGGCGTGGCGTGGTAACCGTCTGAGACACGGAAAAGAAGCTACATGCATCGATTACGAACCTGCTGGTGCAAACCGGTTCTCTGAGCATGAATCTGTATGAGCAGCTCGCGGTCAGGCGGGGCTCGAATGCCGCCTGGAGCAGGAGTCGAGAACTTCAATACTGCAGCGCCTCACTAATACTGTTTCTGTTTCTTCAGAGAAGATGATCTTCTCATAGTTTCTACCTCTGAGGGGGCGCACGGGTTAGTGATTTGTCAGTGAAAACAGCCTGGAGTAGAGACACAGGTGCTAAATGCACTGCTCCCCAGGGGGCTGCCTTTCCGCTGCTCCGGGCGGCGGGGCCCCGGTCCCTTGCACCTGCTCCGGTGGGCGTGTTTGCTGCCTCTTGTGCCCTCTGGTGACACCGGCCCTCATGGAGGCCAGTCGAAGTCCCAGCCACAGTGATGGCAGAGGCAAGTCTCGGCCGAGGGGGCAGTGCCCATCGGGACATTCTGGAATATGTGGGTCTACCTTTGGCTTCATCGTGAGCGGGCAGTGGCATTTGTAGCCGGGACAAGGCTGCTGGGTGTCTCGTGTGCACGCGTGAAGGCCTCGCCTTGGACACTCACACAGATGGAAAGCATGTCCATCCACAGAGACACACAGAGCCTGGAGGCTCCTGGGATGTGCTGACAGCAGCCCAAGACAGCGCGGATGTCCCCACGCTTGTCTGCAGGGGCCCAGGCAGCCTGTCACACTTCAGAGTGGCCGTGCCCCACACACACCGCCACCTGCTGCTTTCCTCCGATGCCTCTCCTGGTGTGCCTGGAATGATATGCAGCAGTGCTGCAGTGCGTGCTCTGAACGTGTCACCTGGTGCCCCAAGTGGTTTAGTGGTTAAGCCCCCGCCTCCAGCCAGTGCGGTCCGCTGCCCCCAAAGACTCGGGTCGCAGCCCAGGTCCGGGCCAGGAGGGGCAACCAGGAGGAGCAGCTAAATAGACGCAGAAGTGCTCTTCCTCCTCTCCCCGCCTGCCCGCCTGCCTGCCTTCCTCTCTAGCACCACCCCATTCCCACTGCTTTTCCTCTTCATCCCCCTGCCCACCTCGAGGCAGAGCTTTTCTCACGTGATAACTGCTGCCATCAGTTTCTCAAAAATGCCGTATTGTGCTGAGAGAGGAAACACGCTCTGTTTTGACCTCAGGGACTGATGTCATCTTGAGATTTGAACTTCATTCCCGCTGCTTCTGAGACCACAGAAGGCCGTCTCAGACTTTTGTTAAAAGGTTCTAGGTCATTCGCTATACTCTGGGGTCCCTGGGCCCTCCCAGCAGCCCCGGGTGGGCAACCTGGATGGTGGGTCCCCAGCCATGCCTGGAGTGACCCCAGGGCGCTGAGCGGCAGGCCCCCGGGCTCTGCCAGGCTCCCTGGGAGGTGCAGATGCGTGTGCACGAGAGCTGCGTGGGCGAGGCCACCTTCACTCAGCACTTCCTGCCGTTTCTGCTCTTGCGCTGGACCCTGCGGCGCTGCTGGAACGCTGGTTTCGCCCTTTAATCGCAAAGGGTGCCATGGCAGTGCCACGGGGGTCTGCAGTGCTGCACGGCGTGGGGCTGAGTCCCAACATCTGTGCCTGCATTCTCGTCTCCTCGGTTGTTGGAGGCGCGGCAGCAGGCTCCTCTGGGCCGAGTCCTCACCTCCCAGCAGGGCGGGTGCCTGGAGGGAGACAGTGCCGCCTGTCCCATGACGAGGGCTCTGGTGGAGGAGGGCCTGCAGGCCCTGGCCGTCGCTGGCCTGCTCACCAAGCGCAGAGCTGAGCACTCACCGGCCCGGACGACAGGGCCCGGCGTCCTTCTCCACGAGGAGTAAGGAGGCCAGATGTGAGCCGGATCCACAGGAGTCCTGACCTGAGTTTTCTCTTCTTGCTCAGCACACCGGTGAAACTCTGGAGCAAGGGGTGTGGGCCCAGCACACAGTTACCTGTCCAGTGCACCTGTCCTCTGACCCTGCACACGGGGGTGCTCCTGAGATGCCAGGGGTCTCACCAGGCCTGGCGCCAGGCGTGGGCGCGGGCGGAGGCTGAGGTTGCCGCAGCACGTTGGGCCTGTGTGTCTTCACAGCCTTGCAGATTAGCGTCCAGGCTGCTTTCTGGCTGTCAGCTCCTCGCCCAGAGCCGACCCTGTTCCCATTTCTCCTGCAGAAAGACCGCACGGGAGCCTCCTGGGTTCCCAACTCCAAGCAGCTCTGCTCTGCGGGCTGGGTGACGGCCCAGCACCAGCCGCCTCGTTCTGGCGGGTTCAGGCCCGGGCCTGTCTCAGGAACAGGGGTCCTGCGAGCCCTCCTGTAAGGTTGGGCCCTGGCCAGCCCGGGTGCCCACAGAGGCCCCTGCAGTTAAAGGCTGGGAGGCGACAGGCAGCCCCGCCCGCAGCTCCGGTCCTGAGAGGGCAGGGGGCCGAGGAAGGACACCTGGCAAATGCTGGCTTTGTCAGAGGTCAGAGCGGTTGCGGGGGGTCTTCAGCATTTAGGTTCCCGGGTCTTGTGACTCTGCTGGGAGGTGACACAGATCCACTGCGTGTCTGCACACCCTCCCCCAGGTCCCAGCCCTGTGCCTCTGAGGTCCACAGGGACTGGGGTTGCCCCTTCTCAGTGTCCCAGGGGTCAGTCTGGTGTGACGTGCAGTGGAGACCTGGAAACCTTGCGCACAAGCACATCGCTCTGTCCCATTTGTGACACCCTCTGAAGACCTGGCCACCTTCATTCCTGGGAGGGCGGTGGTCATCACTCTGCTCTGTCCCCATGCCAGGAACGCTTCACTTATGCCCTGTGACCTGCTCCTGGTGCTTCCGTCCCTTCTCTGTCAGGACAGAGTTGTCCTCCCTGCAGCCCTGCACCCTCTTCCCTGCACCTTCCTCCCTGCTCCCTATACCCCTGCACCCTCCTCTCTGCACCTTCTTCCCTCTTCCCTAAACCCCTGCTCCCTCCTCCCTCCACCCCTGCACCCTCCTCCCTCCTCCCCTGCACCCTCCTCCCTGCAGCCCGGCACCCTCCTCCCTGCATCTTCCTCCCTCCTCCCCTGCACCCTCCTTTCTTCTCCTTGCACCCCTCCTGGCACTTCCAGTTCAGGGTGCACAGGCTGATGCCAGAAGGACCGTGTCTGCTGTCAGGAGCAGGTGGTGGGTGACAGGGATCTGCGGTGACCCGTCATGGTTTCCCACGCCCTGGTGATGCCCTCACTCTGCCCCAGGCTGGAAGTGCCAGCAGCGCTCACCGCGTTGGAATCTTAGTCCAGATCCCGGAGACTCAGAGCAGCAGTGCGCGCAGAGCTGCCCAGGGGGCCAGGGAATGACATCGCCCTTCGACCCAGAGGCCTGAGCCAGCTGTCTCAGCAGACAGCGGGGTACTTAGGGTCCGTGGGCACCTTGTAGGTTGTGTTCATTTTCTAGACTGTCTGGTCACTTTTCACCTGGTCGTTCTGTTCGCAGCCAGTGGCCCCACTCACGCGTGCTTGTCGGTTCTCGTGCAGATTTCAGTAGCGTTCCCGACGTCGCAGCAGGCCTGAGAGGGAGCCGCGCCGACAGCACGCTGGACCGGGGCCGCCCCAGGGAGAGCGCGGAGCAGAGCATCCGGGTAAGGCGACCTGCGGCTGGGAGGGCGGCGGCGCCACCTTCAGGGCCGCTGTGTGGACAGGCGCCCGGTCGGGGCTTCGGCTCAAAATGCCCGTCCATTTTCTTACTGTTTTTGGAGGAAGAAAAGTCATTTTTGGAATGTTGTCCTTTAGTTGTGAAACATGTAAAATGTGCACTTTAACTGCATGTCTGAATGCGCCGGGGCGAGAGCGTGTTCACACGGCATGCCACCGTCGCCGCCGTCGCCGCCGTCACCACCGTCGCCACCGCCAGCGCCTCCAGCACGTTTTCTCTGCGCCAGATGGCGACCACCCAGGAGGCGGTCCCGGCTCTCCCGTCCACCCTGCAGTCCCTCTGCCTTCTGCGCAGTGGCCTCCGGGCAGCCACCATGTGCAGTCCTGGCCATTCGCCTCCTGTGAGCGGCGTCCCTCACTTGGCCCGATGTTTCCGTGCTGTGTCCTGGTCAGAACGTGTCCCCTTTTTATGTCTGCAGTGGTTCGTCTCATGGACCACAGGCCGTTACCTCCCTCTGCGGAGACGGGTGTTCCCACCACGTACCCGTGAGTATGCGTAACGCGCACGTGCAGATGCCCACCGACGGCACCTTCCCTCCTGGGTGCAAGCTCGTCCAGTTCCCCCAACCTGCGTGTGCGACTCTGCGCTGTCAGCCCTTCAGAGGGTCTCATTGACTGGATGTGATTTTCAGTTGTAACTGCTTGATGCAACTTGCGTTTGTCTTCAATACCAAAGAATGGGGGAAATACGGCCATGGCAGGATTTCATAAAACTGGCACCGCAGGCCACACCCGGGTGACTGTGGGCCAGCCCTTCCAGGGAGTGGCGACTCGTGCCTGCTCCTAGAAGGTGGAGTTCTGTGACAGGAGCCTGGCCTCTCCTCTCTCCCGTCCCCTCCTCCAGAGTCTCCCCTCTTCTTTCCAAGCCCTCATGCCAGCCCCCTTCCCTGGCCCTGTGATGCCCCAGGATCCATCCTTGTACCCGCTGAAGTCAGCTCCCTCAAGTCTCACTGTTCTCTCCCTGGCTGGGTATTGACTTCTGGGAATCGAATCGGAAGCTGATAGTCCTTTTTCTTGAAGCAGTGAACACTGGAGTACCAGAGATGTGATTTGATGACTTCTTTATTTTTTTTTTAAAAGAAAGGTGCAGGCAGAAATGAAGACGAGTAGGCAGACAGGCAGGAAGAGAGGAAGAAGCATTTATTTTATTCCTATTTAGTTGTTCACACTGGTTGTTTACCCCTGGGCCTGTGGCCTGCGCTCCTCTGCAGGCGATTGACCCAACACCTCTGCTCCACCAGGGCGCACCTGTCTCAAATTAAACAAAACAAAACAAAACAAAAAACGTACTCCTGAAACTCTCTGGAAGTCAGCTGTTTCTCAGTCCGTGTGCTGTGGGTCTGCTCGCTGTGCAGACCTGGGGGAGGCCCTTCAGGCCATTAGGGAGAATGCTTTCCTCTGCTGTAATCTGAGTTACGCTTTAAAGTTCTTAAGAAGGAAATTCTTTTCCAATTGTTACTTTAAGATTCAATATGCAAAAAAAGGCTGTTAAGGCTACTGCCAGCTTTTTCACAGCAGTCACCACAGCGAAGCTCTCCCTGGCGGATGTCGGAGCCTGTTGGAAATGGCTCAGCTCAAAGCTGACGCTGCCTGAGCTCTGGTTTTCCTCGTTAGAATAAGGAGCTCAGAAGCCAGTGTTGAAAGGGGACCTTCGCCTGTTAAGCATTTGCTGCCGACTTCCTCTGAAGTCTGCAGTCATTTCTGCACCTTTTGCAAACTGGGAGCCCGCTTCTGTGGTGGCTCTGTGCATTTTTAATGATCCGGGGAAACACCTAGCGGTTGTCCAGTTCTCGAGTCCTTTGTCCCTCGCGAAAGAATAGCTGACCTTCAGAAGTAACCACGGGGTGGATGGGACAGTGAGCAGAAAACTCTGAATTGAGAATCAAACATTTGATCCCGTGTTACTGTTATTAGCCTCCTGCAAACAGTGCTTCTTCCTTTACAAGCCTTCTGGGATCTGCAGATGGAGACTTGGAGGTTTGCACGCCCCCAGGTGCCCACAGGGGCACCCCCTTCAGAGAGAGCTGTGGATGCTGCCGGGACTTTACACTCTGGCCCACGCAGCCTCCTCAGGGTCCCTAGCACCCCCTTTCGGAGTTCCCTGGTCCAGCAGGGCTGCTCAGGGCATTGTCAGCAGGCAGTGAGCAGGACTTGCCAGTGAGGGCTGGCTTCCCGGGCGGGCGGGCGTGCGGGCTGCTGGAGGACGCTCTGACAGCCTGCAATTTGTGCACACGTCTCTGCCTGCCTTCCTCTCTCCCAGGGCGCCTATTATGCCACTGCTGTGTGCCCCTGTCAGCCGCTCCCGGGGTGGGGGTCTTTGGTCCCCGTGTTGCGGGCAATTAGCTCACACTATTGTCTTAGTTTGGAGTTTGAAAGGAATAAATACTTTGTCTTGAGTGAGGGGGTGGGAAGCGTTTCTGGTTGGTTCTGGGGGCTGGAGGTGTGTGAAGCTGTCCCCTAGAAGAGCTGCTGGCACGGTCTCCAGCTCTGAGCTGGCACTGTGGTGCGGGGGCTCTGCGTGCCCACCCGGCGCCTTCCCGGAGCTGGCAGGGGCAGGGGGTGGAGACACAGAGGAGGGGGCGCCTTCCCCCACTGCCTGCTGCCTCGGGGGAAGAGCTTGGTGGCGCTAGGACGTCCTTGTGAGTGTGACTTGAACAGCCGGGGGATGAGACAGAGGCCGCCAGTGTGTCGCTCAGTTCCCAGCCGCCGATGGTCCATGCGCACGCTTCTCCGGGAGGGACCGCGCCTCCGAGCCCCCTTGCTCCGGGCAGCATGTGAGTATGCGGGCTGCCTGGGTGCTTGTCTCCGACTCGAAAATCGGTGTTACTGCAAAACAGCTGAAGGCAGAAGCTGATGAGGAGGCGTGCCTTCCTTGCCTTCCCTCCCCGAGGGGACGCGATCTGGACGTGCTGTGCTGGTCACGGCTGGTCTGTGGCCCCTTGCTTCCGGGCGTGCAGACTGGACACTGACCTGTGATGTAGCTTTGTCCTTCTGAAACAGAAAATGTCAGTGCGTGCGGGAGAGGTGCCGGCTGCCTGCTGCAGCGTGTGTAGGAACAGAGGCCTTGTGGGGGACAGTAAGTGACCTGGTGCTTGTCGGACAACTCCAAGCGCAGCAGGTGCCTGGGTGGCTTCCTGCCGGGGACGAAACCCCGAGTGTCAAGCTCGCTTTCTGCCCGAGAAGCAGCGCTCTGGCTTCAGTTGCTCCTGATTAAATGTCTGTCGGCTTCCAGAGTTTATGTAATCACCCGGTGCAGTGCTTATTTTTGCCGCCTGTGGGTGTTGTGTTGGGGGAACGGCGCGGGGAGGCTGCAGACGGACGGCCTGGCGGCCGGCTGTGGCGCTTTGCGGCCCAACCCCGGTTGAGGTGGGTCTCGTCCTGTTCACTTGTTTGACGGCGGAACAAGGGACGTGCACTGGTGGTGAGGTGTCGGCACGCAGCGTGAACGCAGCTCAGGGTTTGATGCTGGCCCCTTGCTGAGCAGAACCTCTGCATTTGTCACACGAATTGCTTTGAGGAGCTTGCAGAGCTCAGACTGCAGGAATAGGCGGTTGGACTGGGCGTGGGTCGTCCAGCGTCGTGGCATTGTAATCTCTTGTGCGTTACTTCAGGATCTGTTGTTTCCTTAAAAATTCAAGCCAAGATGTATTTATAATTAGCCTTTCGACGTGGCTGCTCTTCAGGAGATCGTGTAGTCATCTCTTCCCCCAAACTAACCGGTTTCTAAAGGCATGTGACTGCATAGTCCCCGTATGAACAGAGAAATCCTCTCTAAGCAAATCCCCCGTCCCTGCGAAGCGAACTGGGTCCCACGCTCCGGGGCAGTGACGTGGTCCCCGGCGCACAGATGCAGCCTGGCAGCCATCTGGAGGCTGCGGATGAGCTGTGTCTGGGCTGGAAGCCTGAGTCTGGAGGGTCCCCGGGCTTCCCACGTCCTGGTTGGGGACCCAGCCTTGCTCCACCCCTGTGTCTGCTTCTGTGTGTTAAAGTGACAAGACACCAGCGGTGCTGCGAGGGACCCGTGGGCTCGCGGCACAGGACTGAGACGGCGGGGCGTCCCCTCCCCAGGTGCAGACCGGGCGACCGTGGCTTTCCTTGCTCCTTGGCGCCACCTCGCCCACAGCTGCCTGCCACCCCGTGCCTGCTGAGCCGTCCCTGGAAGGGCACGGGCTGGGCACCCAGGGCCTCGCGCACCAGGCGTGGGGCCCTGTCAGGTCTGCTTTTCTCTCCGGCAGCTGGGCTCGGACAGCGGCACTTCCCACCAGGTGAGCCGTCCTGCAGACGTGCTTCGAGGACAGAGGTGCTCAGGCCACGGCAGCATCACGGGCTTTCCTCCCGTGCCCGCAACGCAGTCCGCTGGCCCCAAGGCCAGAATTCTGTGTTGACACAGGCAGCTTACAGAATAGTTGTAAGGGATGGTTTGGCCTTCCCGCGAGTCCGAAGACCCTCGTCGTGGCTCTTTTGGAATTTCCCAGTTTCCTGTTTTCCAGGGCAAGTGCCCTCCTCGTCTGGGTCAGCCTTGGACCTGAACGGCGATGTAGGGATGGCAGGAAGCTCTGCCCTTGACCTTGACCAGCAGGGTGATGGGTAGGTGGTGACTGAAGGCCTCATGACTGTGGCATAAAGCCCACAGGGCCGAGTTCTTATTGTCAGGGTCACATACTCTGGCCACCATGGGGGACAGTGTGTCCAGCAGGAGTGGGCGTGTGGGACAGCGTGTCCCGTGCACAGTAGGTGTGGGGGACAGCATGTCCAGCGGGAGTGAGTGTGGTGGTGACAAGGCAGCAGTGGTGAGGAAGGAGCTGACAGTGAGCACTGTTCTCTCACTGCTGCCCGTGCCTCATGGGCCCTAATGCGGGGACGTGCAGTGCGGTGTGTCCTGGCTGGCGGACACTGGCTGCTGAGCGGGCAGGGCTGGGCCGGGCCGTGCGAACTGGACCCCGAGGACCAGGCAGTGCTCCTGGGGCTGCAGGACGGATTCTGTGGGCTCAGGGCACAGGCCACGCTATGCTGTCACTGGAACTGGGTGGGGCAAGTCCTGCTGTGGTCGGCAGGCCCTCACGATGACCTGCCCTCTGAGGTGCAGACCCCGACTCCCGGCGAGGCTGGAGGTTGGGAGGGCGTCTGTGCCTGTTCCTAGTACTGTCCTCCCTCTGGCTCCGGCTGCTCAGTCACCCCAGGCTGTCCCCTCCTCCTGTCTCAGGGAAGAGGCAAGGTTGCCCTTGACTCATTTTCAGAAGCATGAAGGGGGCAGGGAGGACGGAGGAGGTGGTTGCGGTGACCGACCTGGGCTTAGGTGTCTGGGGGCAGCCCAGGGCCAATGGGCACTGACAGCCCTGACGGGGGCCGTGGCTGAGAGTGACGGGGGATTCCCATGCCGATGACACAGAGGATGTCATGGTCCCGCCCCGACGACCCCTCGCCAGGTCTGTTTGGGACACAGGTCTCTCCTCTCCTCGGAGACGGCACCGCGGTGATTGTTATTTTGCGCCCATCCAGTCCAGATGAGACTTTACGGCAACAAAGGGCTGCGTTCAGGGAGCTGGTGGCCTGCCAGTGGGTGGGGGTGCATCCAGCGGCGCCCCCTTCCCGGTGCCTGGGTGACGGGGGGCGGACGGAGCTGCTTCTGCATCTAAGCTGCTGAAGGACTAGCCATGTACCCGGGGAGACATCGGGTCATTCCAGCTGCGCCTGGGCTCTTTGTCCATGTGGTCAGGCCTGTCTGTCGCATCCCCAGGGCGCTCGCTGTCCGGTCACACAGGGCTTGGTCCCAGGTCTGAAGTCCCTTTGTCCTTGGACCAGTCATTGGACCAGAGACATCTTTGCAGCTGGGGGAGGCCCTTGGGGACTCCGACCCATGCGCCCCCCGTGCCTGGTCTGAAACAGTCTGCTGGAAACGGCCTCTTCTCCTTGACTCAGGGAGGCGATTAAAGGAAAAATTCTACGGGACCCAGCTGGAGTCAGCGTGCTCATTTTTTGCCCTTTTCACACTTACTGAGGATAAAACCTCTGAAATCGATGGCAGTTTTGTGAGGGCGAGGGCGGCTGGAGACTTTACTCCCACGTCCACTCGGGTCTTTCACGCTGAGCCTGTTTGGGAAGCGACCTGGGCCGGGCTAATCCTGCCGAGCTCCAAGGCCTCCAGTCCCAGGGTTTCCTCCTCGGCCCGTGACCTCGAGGCTCCTAAATCTGACCGAGCAGACGTGTGAAATCTGCCTTCCGCCCTGGTTTCTGCTGCAGGCGGACTCATGCCAGGTACCGAGACTGTGGAGCATTCGTGTAGTCAGATGACGTTTTCTCAAACGCGCTGACACGTCGGGGAGCATCGAGTGAATAACCGCCCTCGATGGCAGATCCGTCAGTTACCAGGCTGAGACCAGAAGTGACGATGTCGCTGACCGTCACACAGCCCTTCTCGTTGACAGCCAGTGCCCATTCTCTGCTGCTGTCTTAGCGTTTTGGAGTTTCATTTTCTTTGTAAAAGTGACTTTTTTAAAGGACGTGAGTTCACGTTTAGATCCCGAGCCAGAGGTGCACACAAGCCGCGGTCTGGTCTGGCGGAGGGGGCGGCGGGGGCCCTGCTCTCGCCGGCGTTCGTCGCCGCCGTGCGTCCCCGTCGTGCAGAGGGTTGGCCGCGGCCAAGGGGAGTTTGCCCGGCTCCTGTCTCATCGCTGCCACACGGCCGCCTTCACGCAGCCTTCTGACACGGCGCGAGGAGGCCGGAAATCGAGGGTTGACGTCGTCTTTTTAGTGCCGTGCGCGGGGGCGTGTGGTCGAGGGGGCTTCGCCGTCCTGGGAGAACGAGGGGGCGTGGTGTTTCCTGCGCCTTCACTCACCTCTGCGCGATGCCGATGCCGGCGCCCCGGCGTGGCTGTTCTCCTTTCAGAAGACAAGTCCTGAGAAACTGCTCAGAGTCATTTTGCAATTTCCTCTTGAGTTTCAGCTCTGCGCAGACACCGGCCTGCCTGCTGGCGCCCGGTGGTGGGGGAGTGGGCGCCCCAGAAGGCCGCCTGCGGCTCCCTAGCCTGCGTCCACACCCCGCCCTGCTCCCGGAGCTGCGAGTGAAGTCTGTCAGCCGGTCCGCTGTCCCTGATGCCGGCTCGAAGGTCAGGGCCACAGAGAGGCCTTTGTCCCTAGCTTGGGGGACAGAGGGAACAGAAGGTATGTTCTTAAAGGCTCCCTTCTCCTTGTACTGTGTGCTGTCACCCCCGTGGCTGCCTGTTTGCTTGCTCAGTTTCCACTGCTGCCCTCCTCCGGGCCTCCTGCCTCTCAAGCTGCTTCAGAACCTACTGGAATCCATGGCCTCAGGGACCCGCAGGTCACAAGGTCTAGGCTGATCCGCTGGGAGGACAGGTGGGCGCTCCCGCCATTGAGATGGCGCTGTGTGGCCCCACTGGCCGGAGGCCCGAGCACAGTGCTGTTCTCGAGGCGTCCCCTGGTGGGAGGCCCACTGTCACCTGTGATCTCAGTCTGACGCCGCCGCACGTGCGTCCCACCTCACTCGGAGGCCTGTGTCTGCCCGTCGGCGCCCAGCCTGCTGCCATGCGCTCTCCAGAAAGCATGCTTAGTGACTGTGTGGACTCGGCGACCCAGAGGCCCGGAAAGTAACGGCTGCCTTGGTCCCGGTTTTGTGACTTCAGACCTGCTGGGAAATCAGCCTGGGGGCTTCAGCGTGGGCCCGCGGAAGTCTCAGTGCCCATGTCGGCCTCATCGCCCGTGCGAGCTTGTTGTGATCTTCTCTGCGGTATGAGCAGCGCCACGGGCGCGACCGCTCAAGCACGGCCACGACTGCATCGGCGGCAGCGCAGGCAGGCAGGCGGCTGCTCCCTGGCTGCTCAGGGCAGACAGCACCCGCAGCCGGGTTCCTGGCCTGGCAGGTCAACCCGCTTCCTACATTTTATGACTTTCCTTCCCGAAGCGGCACCATTTTTGAAACCAGATTCCAGGCACTTTCCAGCTGCTGGTTAGATCTGAGCCCAGGCCTCTTCCAGCCCGTGGGACACGGTGGTCTTCAGACGGCCCTCTCCCGCCCAGCCTGCTCTGCACACACGGGGCTCAGGCACCCCGATCCTGAGCGCGAATGGAGCGGCCCCAAGTGATGTGCTGGGGTGGCCCTCGTGTCATGCGTCCCCCTCGGGAGTGTGAGGGGCATCTCCCTGCTCCCGGAGGGGCTGCGCGTGGGCAGGCAGGCGATTATCTCGGGCAGAGACAAGCACTGTTCCGTGCTGTGCTCTGCCTCCTCTCAGGGACCCAGTGCTGTGGTCGCCTTGGACTGGATCTGACTGTCTCCAGGGCCAAGCCTAGATGACCCCGAGTGTGGGGCTCACCTCCCGTGTGGGCCGACAGGAGCCGTGAGATTCTGCGGGCGGGATCCGAGCCGCTCGGAGCAGGACGGGCCGGGATCAGAGACGGGGCCCAGGGGCTGGTGCCACGCGCTCTGGTCAGGGGGCTGTAGCGAGTGGCCTCCGTGAATCCTCTTTATTACTTAAAAAGGATGGATTCGTGTCTCCAACAGAGAAGAGCCATGATTAAGCGGCCGTGCAGGCATGAGGGCCGGTGCCGCGCGACCTCTGAGCGCCGCAGGCAGCGCCTCCCGCACCTGTGCTCTGGGGACACGTGCCTGCAGGACTGATGTTCAGCTGCGCTAGCCCACCCGGGAGGGCAGTTCGCACCCCGCTCCCACAGGTCAGGCCCAGTTTGCCCACCAATGGAGAGACAGACGGACCAGGCCCGTGTTTGTCCCCAGGTAAAGGGAGGGCCGCTCTAAAACTGCAGGTGTGACGGCAGAGCCGACACAGATTGTGCTGCTTTAGCCCAGTTTTCAACTTGGTTAAGCTCCATAATGTGGCTTTTGCTCTTTTGTTTTAGCCCTTAGTGACATTTCCACTCGTGTATTTATCAAATAATTAAAACCTCTGGGGATGAAGTTCGTAAGTCTTCCGACACCAAGGATTACTATCTGGTGTTTGCATCTGAACAGCAACGAGTTGACAATGCGGAGCGTAGTTATTGTCCTCTGGTCAGGTGGCTCTCCCACATTTTTACCTCCGATTTGTTTTGAAGACAGCACATGCTTTGACATCTCCCACTCTCCAATAACCTTAACAATAAACTCGTGGAGTCCAAAAGTGGATTCTTTTCTCTCGAACAAAGTAACCCTCTGAAGCAGCATTCGGTTGACCTAGCACAGAACGCACCTGCGGAGAAAGAGGCGCTCGTGCCCCCGGGCCCGGACGCTGCTCTCTGCACCTGCAGGCCCTGCCGCTGCGTTTCTGCTGCTGCGTTTCTGCCGCAGCCAGCAGCTGCGTCGAGCGGCGGGTCGAACGATACTGACCGTAATCCTCACCTGCTGTTCCTAGAGAGCGCTCCCCGGGCGGGTTTATACCACAACTCGACTGACGGCCTCGTAATGCCCGCTTGCCCCAGAGTCTCCCTGGGGATTACAGTGTTGACCCCAGAGAAGTCCCACCCCCACTGGGGTGCAGCCGTCTCTGCGAGTGAGGCTCTCATGCTCCTGCTCAGCTGGGCCTTTTTGCTGCCTCCCCAGCGTCCTTTCTGGTGGTGGGACAGCGGGCTGCAGGTGAGGCCGTTGGGACAGGAGGGGTGTCAGAGAGCCCAGCGTCCTGAGGAGGTATTTCCAGAGGAAGCATTTTCTGTGGCAGCGACATGCTGATGATGGCGAACAGGGAGGCTGCTTGGAAGGGCAGCTCTGCATGAATGACGACCAGCAAGGGAACAGCACACAGACGGGACCGGGCTTGTCTGCATGACGTCCCTTCCATGAGGCCCGAAGACCAGGGCTCGCGGTGGGAAAGAGGGTGGAACAAGCCCACTCGACGGAGCCTGTGGGGCTAGTGCGCCGTGTCGTGAGGGGACTGGGGGACGGAATGGGTGACAGGCGGCTGCTCTGAGCCTCGCAGGGCCCTGACAGCTGTCCAAGAGAGCCCATGTGCGCTCTCAGAGGTGATGCTGGAGGGAAAACACTTCTCAGGAACCAGCGCAAAGGCAAGAGGACTCGGGCTGGGCCGGCCGGCCGGCATTGCCTACAGAGGCCTCCGGCGGGAGAACCAGCAGCCCAGCCCGCATTCTAACAAAATCCCGGCAACCCCGTCCCTACACCAGGGGTCACGTTTGCACCGAGGAGCAAGGCAGTACCTGGCCTGCACGCAGGCTCCTCGAGAGCAGGTTTCACTGATCAGCAGCTGGCAGCATCTTCTGGGGATGAACCCGTGCACGGGACAGATGAGCAGGGAGCTGCTGCTGCAAGCTATTGACGGAGACGTGGAACATGGCCCCTACGCCCCGAGAGGCTGCCTCGCTAGTGAGAACGTCTCCTGTGCCGTCCCCTGTTGGGCCAAACTCTGGTTGCAGAAGGAAACAGCAGCAGAAGGAGCAGAAGCCGCCGGTTCCCCGCCTTTGAGACAGCTGCTCCCACCCAGCGGGTGTGAGGGCCTCTCTGTCCATCCCGGTGGGCGCTCAGTACCGACTGCTGGGCCCACGGTGCCCACGCCCTCCCGCCAGTGTCAGCCCCTTCTGTGCTCCCGGGCGTCCCCAAACCGCTTTCTCTGCCCACCCGTCAGCTGTGGCCGTCCAGCCCACCCAGCCCCAGCCAGGCATGTCTGTCTCAGCATCCTTGTCCCCCCACCCCGCCCGCCCTCTGACCCCTCCTATGTTCTGCATGAAGGTCAAAGCTCTTATCCTTTTTGCTCAGCGCCCCTACTGGCGCCTGATGGCCAAGTTCACGGGCTCCAGAAAACGTGCTGCAAAGATGCAGTCTGCTTTCCTGTCCTTCAGGGAACTTGGGGAACACGCTCTTCCACACGCTAAAAATAGCAGGATTTGAAAACGGCTGCCTTTGTGAATTACAACTTCTGTGGAGCCCTGTGCTGCGTGAAGGGCGTTTGCAGCCCTCGTGAGGACCCTACAGCAGGGTCCCTGCCGCACAGGCGGGCCCGCTGGCTCAGGGCTCTGGGTCTGCAGCAGCGCGCCCTCCGCCCGTCTCTGCCACAGCCATTGTCCGAGGGCCTCTGACCCTGGCCTGGGTGGGGCGGGCAGGCACACCTGCCGGTGCCTGCATGCTGCCCTGCCCTGTCTCTGGGGGTGCCCCTCGGGTGTGCTCAACGCCCAGGGGTCTACGCCCAGCCCGCTCCTGATGCTGTCGGGACCCCACTCCCGGGCCCACGTCATCATCCTTAAGCACCTGTGCGAAGCTTGTCTTCCCATCTGGACACCGGCTCCTCCGTCTTGTCCCCCCATGTCTTCTAGAAACGCTTTTCTCCCTCAAAGTGTTTTTAAAGTGACAAGACAGGATTCCAGCATTTTTCAGTTTAAACCATGATGAAAATGGGAGCATTTAGATAAGCCCCGACATTCAAATTAAAATAACTTGAAATGCAGAGCCCACCACCACCGGCACGGGCTGCGTCCTCTGTTTGAAAGGACTCGTGCGTGTTTGTGTTTAGGAGCTGCACGAAGCCAGTTCCTTTCCAAAGTGAGCCCTGCTTCCTTCCCTTCCTGGAATAGTTCCCTCCTCTGGCGACAGGCGCCGGTGGCTTGCTCACGGACACCTGCTCCCTCCACTCGACTGCGTCTCTGCCCCCCTGCCCCCGACCTCTGCGGCACATCTGTTTCAGCAGAGAGCACTGTCCATCTGCCGTAAACTCACAGTGACATTCTGTTTGCATGCCACCCTTCTCCGCCTTTCCTAGGAGGAGTCTGGTCTGGAGACAGAACCTAAGCATTTCCTCTGTGTTCTTGCACCATTTTGATACATAGAAAACCTCAGACCATTTTTCTAGTTTCCATCCAGGGATGATACTGCTGTAACATGAACGGTGTCCCTAAATAGAAAGGCAGCCCTTGAACCTGTCTTCACCCCACCACGCCCACGGGGTACGGCGTCTGCACAGCCCGCAGGCCCCATGCCCCCACGTGGGACCGGGCCTGGCAGCGAGGCCACCCCAGGGAGCCGTCACCTGTCTGCCCACACGCCTTCCTGGGAAGGCACTGAACAGCCTGCCCCTCTACTGATGGCATTTGGGGACGATGCTGTGTTTCTGAAGTGTGAGAGCAACCGGAGGGACGCAGGCTGAGTTGGGAAAGTGCTTTATGGGTTTGGGGGTCTGTTTTCTTCCAAGGGGCTGCTCGGCTCACTGTGCAGTGAATGATGGTGCTGCTGGCCTTTGTGGCTCCAGGCCGAGAAGAGGGGCGCATGGGACGGTCCCGGGGCCACCCTACCTGGCAGCGGCACTGGCCATTTCTGGGGCCTAAGCTTGAGGTTTGAAGTTTTCAGCGTTCACTCAGGGGCCCCACCCAGACTGGACGTGGCTGTGCCGAGGGTCAGGACGGAGCGGGTCTGTGTAGGCAGGGCAGGACGTGGGGGCTGCTGTTTGACCAGAGGGGCGAGGGGCTCTTCCTTTTAGACCTGTGGGTCAGCGAGTCTTGGTGATGTCAGGGCCCCAGCCCCGCAGACCGCCCCTCCTCTCCCCAGGGCCTCACAAGCACGGCGCGCGCGGTCCGCACCCGGCTCCAGTGGTTATTTTCATGACTTAGGGATTTCTGTCCTCCCAGATTTCTTTCTTTTCTCCCACATCGTGTTCTTATTTCTTCTCTTTGCATTGCTGTATGCACTTGAGGATATTGAAATTGCACCTTAGTCCGTGTGTATTATGGTTCCATCTTTTCTCAGCTGCACAGAATCGCCTCAAGTGTGTGGACCACAGCGTCTCTCCCCGTCCCGTGGACGGGCACGGAGGTGGTTTCTTTCCCTGTCTGGGTGCGGCTGCGCCCATCGGGGTGCAGGTGTTTTTCTGATTAGAGATTGTGTGTTTTCTGGGTACGTGCCCAGGAGTGGGACTGCTGCATCGAATGGTAAGTCTAGCTCTGCGTTTGAGGCATCTCCAAGCTGTTTACCAGGGAGGTGAAGGGGGTTCCTTTCTCTCCACACCTCCGACACCTGTGGTGTCTAGACTTTTCCAATTAGCCATTCTCCCTGGTGTGAGGGGGTGTCTCTGGTTCTTACTTGCATCTCTCTCTGGTGAGCGATGGAGGAGAGCAGTGGTTCTGGGGACCCACAGCGAGGTTTTGGGCTCCAAACCGTAGGGAAGTGGAGAGGCCTCAGGTAGTGACGTTTCCGAATCAGAACAAAGTGAAGGCCGATGCTGCGTTCGGCGTCGCGATGACCACGCCGGGGAGGCTGGCACGAGACCTTCCATTAGAGGGTCCTGCGCCTGACCAGTCAGGGCTTGTCCAGCAGCGAGCTTCTACGGCCTCCTCCAAAGAGAACTCGGGGTGAGGTGCTCAGCGTGCCAGTCAGTCACTGCTGCCCCGCGGAAATTGGGCTCCTGGGAGTCACTCCTTGTCCACGCCGAAAACAACTCCCCACACATCTGCCCAGCTTTGCTGAGGCGCAACACTGGTGGCTTGACGCTCACGAGCGGACGCCGGCTCCCCGCCCTCCCCACGTGGTGCGGACACTGGCCTTCTTTACCCAGAGGCCCCTGCAGATGGGCGCGTCGTCAGGTCGGGTGCCTTCGTGAGCCCTTCACCCCAAGGACGGGGTCGGGGTCGCTGCTTTCTGTCCTGCGGCTTTAGTGACAGACACGGTCTGCAGTGAACTTGTCGTGAGCTCATGGTGAAGACCTGTCCTCTTCAGAAGGTGAGGCCTACAAGGGCCCAGGGCCTCACGGTCACCGCTGCCTGGACATGCCAGTCTGGGCACAGCTGGTCAGTGTCCTCCTCCGGTAGCAGCTGGTGCCGGCCTGTTCTCGGGCTGGCCGTGCTCGTCTGCCTGCTGCTTCCGAGAGGCTGCCTTCCCGGCGTGGGGAGGGCGGCCTGGCTGGCAGGCAGGCGGTCGCGGCGTCTGTGCAGAGGCGCTGGCACAAAGCGCACTGCGCCTCGGCCGGGGAGCGGGCAGTGGAGGAGCCTGGCTGCCCCCGACACCGGAGGAGCAGGGAGAGCGGCGGGCGCTGGGCCCCTGCACTGGATGAAGGTTGACACTAAGGAACACTCCTGTCGCGTGTCTCCCGGCCCCCGTCGGTCTCCTTCCGCCCCCGGCACCTCTGGCTCGTCCTTGCTGCTCCCTGGAATGCACTGTCCCAGGAGCGGACCACCCGTTCCGGAGACCCTGCAGCCTGTGTCCACACAGTGTCCTGCAGCCTGTGTCCGCACGGTGTCTTTGTTCAGTCGTGTCCCTGGCACCATGCCATGGCGGCCCTCAGGCACCGCTGAGGAACGAAGATCAGCTTGCAGACGGGAGTTGAGCTTTATGTTGCTTGTGCCTCCACCTGTGAGGACCGTGTGGGGTGGGGCTGAGGAACGAGGGAGACGGGCAGGAGCGTCCTTTCGCGGAGCTTCGTCAGGGGACGGCCTTGTAACAGGCCTGGGGCAGCCGTGCTGGTGGCTGCTACTCTGAATGTCCGGGCACAGGAGGACGAGCAGACTCGCTGACCCATCAGTGCGTGACTTCGGGAAGGGTCTCCTGGAGACGAAGGCCCAGACATGGTGCGTGGCGGCCGTCCGCCTGGGACCCTGCGGCCTCGGCGCTCGGTCACCTCAGTGCAGCAGGACTGAGCTGGCCGCCAGGCCCAGGCAGGTGGCGAGACGGGCTCAGCTGAGACGGGCTCGGGAGGAAGGGTGGCAGTGGACACGCCCAGCTAAGCTGGCTGGGCTGTGGGGGACGTCATACCCAGTGACAGGGCCGCGGGGATGGCGTCTGTGACCTAAACGTGTGCTGGTGGCTGGGGCTGCATTGTCTGCGAGAGTGTTGTCCCTGCGCTTTGCCCAGGTGGGCATGTGCCCTGCAGGCCGGCTCCCAGACACTTTGCTCCCCAGTGTGTCTCATCTGTCCCCAGCCCAGGATGAGTGTCCTGTGCTCCCACCCACCCCAGGCCCAGCCCTCCCGCTCCCTCAGTGGGCACGCAGTGGCCGCTGCAGGGTGGGGACTGCTTGTTCCTGCTGTCTCCTCACTCTGCCGCCACGGTCCTGCTGCTGGGCAGTCTCAGAGCCAGACGGTGACGTCAGGCAGAAGGCAAGCCGTGGTGGCCCAGCCACCCTAGAAATGCCCCGTACAGGTGAGCCAGGGCTGTTTTACAGAGACAGTTGGGGCCACTGTGGATGGCGTGAGGCTGTCCTTGCTGAGCCTGGCAGCCGGGTGGTGGCCGAGCACCTCGCCGTACTGCGGGCAGCCCGAGGCGCGGGCTCCGTGGACGCAGACCGCCGCTCACCGTGAGCAGCATGGAGCAGGCGGCCGTCTCCCCGCACCCCAGTGGCAGCCAGTCCCGGGGAGCGGGCCCCGCTGGAGCCTGGGCCCCGAGCGCAGGCGGCCGGGATGGAGGTGTCCTGTGCATCACCCGCCTCTTGTCTTTCAGCGTGCTGACGAGATCGCTGCGCTGTGTTGGGGTCTCAGCGACCCCCGGACCCCGCACATGGAAAGACCGAGGGAGCTCCCGGACCCGGCTCCCCGGCCACTGGCCCGCCACCTGTCGGACGCTGACCGCCTCCGGAAGGTCATTGGGGAGCTGGTGGACACGGAGAAGTCCTACGTGAAGGTGACAGGAGAGGGTGCTGCGTGTGTGGGCAGGTTTCCGGGTCCCCTCTGCCCAGGACCCTTCACACAGGGACGCTGCCCGGATGTGTGGGGCTGGTGCAGGGAGGCCCGGGAAGGGTTGGGCTCCTCGCTGTTGTTACCAAGCAAGCTTCCCCACGGAAACCGTGTCGCCTGTCACCTGCATCTGTGTGAAGGGAATCACAAGCCTCAGTAGAGGGTCACCTTGGGTGAGGTATAGGGAATGGCTGGCTTAGTGACTGACACGGCCATGCGGGACAGAGCCTACGCCTCGGGGCTGGGCCACACTGCTGCCTGGCAGCCCAGGCCCCGTGTCCCCGACCCAGAAGCCCCGGGTAGTTGTCTGCGAGTGTTTACGGACAGGAGCCGGGGCGGGGAGACTGGCGGAAGCTTGGGGACTGTCCAGCTCACTCGGGAGCCGGACAGCAGCACACAGGGCGGTGGGCTCTCCTGGCCATGGCCCTTGTCTGGGGCCGGAGACCTGCGTCCCGGGACTGAGGCTTCCCCAGTCCCGCACGGGTTGGGGAGCTACGCGGGCATCCGGGGAGACAGACGACACTTGGCGGTCACGCAGGAGACAGTGTCTGCTGTCCCGTGCACCCCCATATCCGGGGCCAGCCTTGCCGACACGGCGTGTCCTCGGGGCCTTTCCACGTGGGCAGTTGGGGGTGGCTTCCTGGCAGTCTGTCCCCAGGGTCGCGGGGGCTCAGCCGGATAGGGTGCCAGCTCTGTGGCCCCATGTCCTGCCCTTGGTGCCTGGGTCCCGGCAGCACCAGGCACAGGAACACCCACCACACGGCCGGGGACACAACGCCCAGCTCTGGCACCTCCTGTGATCACACACTCCCCTTTTTTTTTTTACTGTTTTCCTTTCCTTTCCTTGCTGACGTTTAACACGAGAGGACGTACTGGTCTCTATTCCCACTGGACCCTGCATGCGTCTGTTCTTTCCGGTGTGTGGTCCCGTGGCTCCTGCGACCCGTCTCTGCCCTGTTGTGGCTGCTGCGGGCGGACAGGCAGGAGTGGGCTGCGGCCACAGGGCGCCCAGTCTGCAGCGCTCCTACAAACGAGGGCAGCACGGCGGGTGACTGTCCAACTACAGGACTGGTCTTTCCACCACCGGCTTGTACCCTGGGCTTCTGATGACTCAGTGGAAATCCAGCCCGTGTGAGGAGCCAACCCTCTCTTCTCTCCGGGCGGACGCTGACGCCCAGCGTGCGGAGACTCAGGTCGGGTCTGCATCGCAGACCTTGTGGCTGCGTGTCCTCCGGATTTTTCTTGCATTTGAACACGGGAGTCTGAACTCTGCTAGTGCTGCAGCCTCCTAGTGTGTGTCCAGGCCTTGTCCTGCCATCATGTCAGCTCAGCGTGCTCCCAGAGGCGCCTGGGCTCCCCCCAGCAGATGTGCCCCTGTGGCAGCTGGGCAGCCCCTCCTCGGCCAGCAGGGCCAGAGCAGAGCAGAGCAGAGCTGAGCAGAGCAGAGCTGAGCACCTCTTTCAGGTTAAGAATGCTGACAGGCATCAGCTGCGTCACCCTAACACGTCTGCAGAGCGGCGCTGAGGGGCGGCGGGTGCTACAGCCGTGTGTCTCTTCTAGGACCTCGGCCGCCTGTTTGAGTTATACCTGGAGCCGCTTCACAGTGAGACCTTCCTCACCCAAGATGAGGTAACTAGTTGCTCACCGGCCCTGTCCGCAGGCCCACAGGCTGGTCTGTCTGGCTGAGGGGCCAGGTGGTCAGCGGGACACCGGAGTCTCCAGAGCCATCCTGTGGCAAGTCCGTCACAGTTAAAGCAGGCAGGTGTGGCCGAGATGCACTCGTCAGCGTGTGCCCTTCCGTGTCGACATCACTAGCTCTTTCCCACGCCCCCCACTCGCTGTCGGGACACAGGCCCTGTTCTGAGAACGAGCGGCCACAGCGGACACGCCCTCTGTCCACGGTGCGCGGCGGTGGGTCTGTCTAGCGAGGTCCGTCCTCTGTGTAGTAAGGTCTGTCGCTGTGACCCTCCTGAAACGCCCGTCCTCACAGATGGAGTCTCTCTTCGGGAGTTTGCCGGAGATGCTGGAGTTTCAGAAGGTGTTTCTGGAGACACTGGAGGATGGGGTTGCGGCAGCGTCTGACCTGAACGTGCTGGAAATGCCCTCGCAGTTCAGAGTAAGTGTCTGGGACATAGGTTTAGAGCAGGGGGAGGCGGGCGCAGTGCAGAACCCCCCCGACAGGACTGGGTGTCCTGAACCACGGCCGGTCCGTCCCGTCTGCCCGCCGTCCCTCCTGCACGGGAGGCAGGACTCAGGGTAACTGCGTCCGCCGGGCCTGCTTAGTCGCCACGTCGGGCTCTTCGCTCTCCCTGACGCAGGGGACCAGTGTGCGGAAGCAGGGGCACCCCCACCCCCGCGGGCCTGCGACACTGGGACTGGGCGCTGTGCCCCTCTGTGGGGCTCCGTCTCCTGCGGCGTCAGGAAGGGGAGGGACCAGCGAAGGGTGCCCACAGCATCCCTGTCCCACGCAGAGGGTGGGCTTGCTGAGTAGCCCCACACCGCCGGGCGTACTCACACCCTTTCTTCCACTGCTGTGCGTTTCATGGAACCGAGTCTCTCCCCCACCTGTGCGCCTTTCGCGTCAGGCGCCTGCGACACAGCGGCTCTCCTTGACCTGTGACCGGACTTGTCTTTGGAGGCAAGCGCAGCGGGAGTGAAGGCGGGCAGGCAGCTCGTTTTCATCCGGTTGTCCACACCGGTGGCTCCCGGGCCCCGGGACGCGACGCGGGTCCTGGGAGCACACGGCCTGTGCTGCTGCAGGGGGTGGACCCAGCGCCGCAACGCCAGGGCACCCGAGTGCACGGCTTTCCAGTCAAGCAGAGACCTGCCCGGGGAGCGTGCCTTCCGCGTCCGCGGGCCGACGCTTCCCTGAGCACGACTGCGGGGGCCAGACAGGTGCCCCGAGACCGCGAGCGGCCGGCAAGCACTGACCGACCCTTCTGATGCGCTGCCCCTCCTCCTAGAAACTGCTGTTTTCCCTCGGAGGCTCCTTCCTTTATTACGCGGACCACTTCAAACTGTACAGCGGGTTCTGTGCGAATCACATCAAAGTGCAGAAGGTTCTAGAGCGCGGTAAGTTGCTCACGCGTTACAGCTATACTTTTGCAGTTTTAATTACTAGTAAGAGTACATTTGTATTTAACGGAGGGAAAAGTGCACTTGTAATGATGTGTTGGCTCGGATCTGACAGATGTCAGAGGAGAAGCTCTCAGTGTTGGTGACATTGAACACGTGTCCTAACAAGCGCCGCCTCGCTGTTCCTAACAGCGTGATCTTCCAGGAGGTGCGGGCAGGAGTGAGAGCGGGCAGGAGGGAGAGGAAGACGCAGTTATTCCTCACTTTCTCAGCTGTTCATCTGGGTTGTTCCCCCGACTCCTCCCAGGACTGGAACCTGGGTTCTTGGGGCGCGTGTGGACTGTGCCAGGCGGAGGTGGCTGACCTAACCACTGCCCGACCGGCCGTGCCAACATCTTGATTGTTTTTTAATCAAATTCCTTAATAGAAAAACTTGCAACCACGAGTCCCTGGAGGGGGGTCAGAAAGGGATGCAGGCTGTTTTCTTTCTCGCTGACCGAGTCCGGGGAACCACAGCACATTCACGGGAAGGTGGAAGCGGGGCAAACTCGCGTGGATTCCAGCCACGCCCCCCCGAGTACCTCGTCTCCACACTTTCATCTTGTGGCTGCCACTGAGGACTACTTTTCTGCAGTCCCAGGAGGCTGGGCGTCGCCCCTCGTCCGAGGCTGCCTGGGCACTGGTGGCCGGCGCTGGGTCACTGGGGGCAGACAGGCCTTACGTGGAGCTCGGGGACTTCACGGAACGGCCAGTCTGTCCGCACCCCCTGGGATGGGAAGAGCGGGTGTTCGTGCCATGCGCTCCGGGCCACGTTCTCAGGCTGGAGGCTGCTGTCTCTGCAGGCTTCTCGGCCCCACGCCGCTGTGGGAACGACCTTAGACTCCACTGTCGCTCCGGGCAGGCTCTTCAGCCCGTCTCCTGGGCGCGCTCTCTGGGGGGAAATGGAGGAAGCAGCTCAGTGGCGCAGGGCTCGAGGCTCCAGTCAGGACAGCAGTCTGGCAGCAGGGAGGCCGGATCAGGCCTCAGAGCTGAGGCCACAGTGGACGGCCTGACGCAAATATCCACGACCCCTTCAGGCTACTGCGGACTGTGTCTCAGATGGTCCCCAGGCTACTGTCATCTCTGACGTGCACCTGGAAATAGGGTACGATCCCGCGCAGGCTTGAACTGTCACAGTGCCTCTAATCTCCAATAAAGTGACTTCCCCAAGACCCCACTTCTTCAGAGTGGAGGCGGCCACTGTGGCTGGCCCTGCTGTCCGCTGTCGCCAGGCACACAGCATGGCTACCCCCGGCCTCCGCTGTCGCCGGACACAGCATGGCTACCCCCGGCCTCCGCTGTCGCCGGACACAGCAGGGGTAAACAGTGGAGGAGGGCTCTGCACCTGAACACTTTGTCGCATCAGCGGAAATAGTTTTCTGTTGTCAAGGCTTCCTAACGACATGGTCACAGGACCTAATTTGCTATGGAGTCTTACCCCACGCCTGGGAAAGATCTGCCCACACTGGTAGGCATGGGTGGCTCTGCACTGGGGTGAAATGCAGAATTTCTGTCTCTGAAACTGGGCTCTGCCCCACCGGCCTCCCCCGGGAGCAGCTCTGGGCTGCATACGGTCCAGTGGCAGCGCACCATGGACGCTCCGTTCCCCTTTGTCAAGAGTGCGGGGTCCCCTCACCGCCCACTTGTCTGGCTGTCCCATTCAGATGGTGCTGTTTTTCTGGAAGCGTAGATTCTGCCTTTGTAACAAACCCAGTGAGGGTCTGTCTTCGTTCAGGCTGGCGAATTCCAGGCCGCTGCCAGCCTGGGCCGCAGGCCACGCGCATAGCCGCCAGGTCTGTGGCGCACAGGCCACGTGTACTGTCTTGTCCCCGTGGCACCCCGCCCACCCCAGCAGAGGCCGCTCTCGGCGCCCAGGAGCCGGAAGGGCTGGGCTCTTCTGTGGGATCATCCCGAAGGACAAGAATCGGCTTTACAAGCAGGCGGACAGAGCAGCCCCGCAGGGACAGGCAGTTCTGTGCGAGGGCAGAGGCCGGACGCTGGTGCTGTCACGTGAGGGTGCTGGGCGCATGGGGTGGGTCTTGGCATCCTTTATGGCTTTGTGACTTGTTTTGAGACCTGCTCTTTAGGCGCTTCTGAAGCTCCTGGTCACACAGGTCAATGTGCCTTCGCATCGGATTCCCTGCACGGCGCCTGTGTCCCCTGCACCGCCCTGACAGTCGCTCTGCTCAGACATGTCGCCGAGTTGGGGTGCTGAGTCAAGGCTTGACAGCCAGTGGCGGAGTGGCACGCACGTCACCCTGCTGCGCTCCCCTCAGGGTCTTCACCCGTCTGCTTGCAGCTAAAACCGATTCAGCCTTCAAGGCCTTTCTGGACGCCCGGAACCCCACCAAGCAGCACTCCTCCACGCTCGAGTCGTACCTCATCAAGCCCGTGCAGAGAGTGCTCAAGTACCCGCTGCTGCTGCGGGAGCTGGTGTCGCTGACGGACCACGAGAGCGAGGAGCAGTATCACCTGACAGGTACGAGGACGGCACGTGCTTCATCCAGGGTCTGAGGCGCTTCTCAGCCCGGTGTCCGAGCTGCACCTGGACACACATGACAGCAGGTGGACGCCCCCACCCCCGCCGCCATCTCACTCGGGGAGCCTAGGCCCCTGGGGAGGCGGCAGGGATTCCATTTCACTGAGGAAACTCCTTGAAGCTCAGTGAGCGCACAGAAAGGCTCAGTCACTTGGTGGGCAAACAGTGGCGGAGCACCGCACGCCCAGCCTGGCCCCGGCACCCATGGGGTTTGTGGCTCCCCTGCGGGGAGCGCCCAGCAGAGCCCCCCGATCTGGACGCACACCTACTCCCACAGGCTTCAGGTCCAGCACCTCAGAAGCGAGTGCTAAGCACGCACAGCTGTCGGTTTGACTGCAGAGCCTCTGAGAGGCCGTGACGGGGTCAGACAGAGTGTCTTCTGAGTTCCAGGTGGGCTGCCGGTAGTAAGACACCTGGAGTGAGAACACCCTTGCGAACGAGTGTTAATAGTAGTGAATAGGAAACCCCGAGGACAAATTAAGCTAACACTTTCCTATGACAAGCACACTTTTCTATTGTAAGTAACAGACAATTGGTTGTTTTTGGTCTGCAAGTTAAATTCTGCAAGTAAAAAGCATGATTCATGTTCAAACTGTGTAAAACTCATTTGGCATGAATATGATCTTTGAATTTTGTTTAAAAAAAACACCGATTTCCCAAACTCCTTCCAGACTGAACTGAAATACTGAATAAAGAGAACAAAGTATGAAAAATACTGAATTTGGAAATCACCTGAAAGTTTGCAATCTGACTTTGCATTCAAGCAATTTCTCCAAGTTCCTGTTAAAAGCTGCGGATCCTAATTCCAGCAACTGGCGCAGGAGCAGCAGCACACAGGGTCTGAATTCTGGTTGCACTTCTTTCTGTGGATGCCTGAGAACATGTGCCCGTCTGCAGCTCACTCTTCTCTTCTGTGAAATGGGATCACGTAGGATCCTAGTCACCTGTTGTGGGACTGAGTGAGTGTCACAGAAGCCGCCTGTCACAGCATGTGCCAGAGCACGAGCTTTGATCACTAGTGACGCTGCTTCCTTGGTCTCTGCCTCGCCCTGATGGGCAAGGTGCACCGGTCCAGGCTAATGACTCCACAGGCAGACAGTGAGTTTGAGCCATAGCGGAGAAGCGCTGCTGTTCCGAGGAATCTCAAGCCCTTTCATTACTGCTGATGAATAGGACTTAAAGAAGAAGTGTAGATAAATATGAACCCCTGTTTTGCAGAAGCACTGAAGGCGATGGAAAAGGTAGCAAGCCACATCAACGAGATGCAGAAGATCTATGAGGATTACGGGACGGTGTTCGACCAGTTGGTCGCAGAGCAGAGCGGGACGGAGAAGGAGGTCAGTGGGCTCTGGGCTCAGGCTGCGGAAGCTGCTTTCGGGGGTCTGCAGGTGACCCTCAGATGGGGTCCCCTAGCGAAGAAAGTGCCTGAAGTGATCTTTATGATCTTAAGGCTTACACTAACCACAGAATTCAGGTATAGACATAAGATTCATTACGCTGGTTTAAAAATGCAAACTATCGGTACCTCCCACCTTCCCTTGGGCTGCAGGGGTCAGAGGGATAAAGTGGGGCGAGAATCGGGGGGAGAAGCTAGGGTTTTCCTTTTAGCTTTTCCTTTTTACCATCAAATACTGGTGGCTGTTCTTTATAAAGAACGAATTTAAGTGGAAGTTGACAGTTTCTCCAACTGTCTCGTGACCATTTACTAAACAGAATCTCGAGCTTTTAAAGCCGCACAACACTGCATCACCGCTGGACGGGGAGAGGATGGGAGCCGGACACAGCTGCAGTCACACTTGTTATTTCAGTGTAGACACTGGCACTTGGCCAGGCGGACCCTGTCCGAGCTGAGGCCGAGCAGACAAGGAGGCATGTCCCACCCCTAATGTGCACAAAAAGCCCTTCATGTTTGTTTTGCCAACAGGGTGATGCTTTAATTCAGGTTATGGGTTATGCCCATCAGTCGGTGACATGCATCTAGAACGACCCTGTTACGTGGTTCTCGCCACCACGGGGAACACCCTCCCCTGCGGTCTCTGCATCGCCTGCATGTTTCTCTGACTCAGGTGACGGAGCTGTCCATGGGGGAACTCGTGATGCACTGCCCCGTGTCCTGGCTGAATCCGTTCCTGTCTCTGGGAAAAGCCAGAAAGGACCTGGAGCTCACAGCCTTCGGTGAGTGCCCCGTAGAGGAAGGTGACTTGAGAGGCCGGTGACACTGCAGGGCTTCCCAGCCCCTCCCGTCCAGTGACTCCGGAGCTCCAGGAGCGGGAATCTTCACTGAAACACTTTCTGACTTCACAGCCGCCTCCAGCTATTTAAAGCCCCGAGCGCTGCACACTCATTACCTCATTCCTCCTCTGCTGCTGGGCTGGGTGGATCTCGCCAAGTCACAGGTCTCCCAGGCTGTTTTGAAACCTGCTCTCTTAATAGCTCACTGCACTTCAAAACGTCTTCTTCCCGAGAGCCTGTTGCAGATGGTGTGCTCGCACCGAGATCGGCACCGTGTCCTCACCACGAGAGATGAGAAGTTTCGACACGCAGATCTTCAGCTGACAGCACTGGCGCCGTGGCTTGTCAGGCATCAGAAGAGCTTTGTTCTAGCAGAACATTCCGCTCTGCTTCTCTTGGAAGAAGATGCAGATACAGTCATGAAAGCCTTCTCTTTGTTTTTTCCTTCCAGTTTTTAAGAGAGCCGTCATCTTGGTGTATAAAGAAAACTGCAAGCTGAAGAAGAAGCTGGTAAGACGGGAACCCTTGAATCACCGCGTCCCTGTCACGGTCTCTTCCGTTCACGCTGACGGAGGAGCCTGCTGAAACGGCCCGGCCTCGCCCACCTGCCTGGCTCCCGGGGCACTACGAACCACCTACTCGCGGTCCGTGCCCTGCCCACCAGAGATGCAGACAATGCCCCTGCTGGGGCCTACACAGGGCATCGCTTTGTCCCCCCGAAAATGGCCCGTGCTCCACGTAATGAGTCTGTAGCTTTGGTTTGTTTCCAAATACCTTTTCTCTCGACTCACAACAAAAGGAGAAAGACAAAAAGCACCTAACTGGTTACTGTAAGCCTGCTGTGAGGACACAGCAAGCAGAAGGCCTCGTCCTTGCTGCTAGGTAACCTGGAGCTCTGTTCCCAAACGACTCCGCCAGTTGCAGCCCGGGGCCCTGAGGGCGGGGTGCAGTGCTGCTCCTCCCGAGCGCCCACCTGGGCCCCCCTGCCACGTGCACGTGAGCGGGGGGCTTTCTCTCACTTCCTGGGGGGGCTTCTGTCTTCAGCCCTCCAACTCCCGGCCTGCACAGAGCTCTGCCGACTTGGACCCGTTCAAGTTCCGGTGGCTCATCCCCATCTCCGCACTGCAAGTCAGACTGGGGAACGCAGCAGGTACGCTTCGCGCCTCCCCGCGCCGGGAGGGTTCCTCGCAGACTTGCGGACAAAGTGAACGCCATCCAAGGCACTGATTTTAGCACGTTTTCTGCCTAACATCCACGATACCCTAAAATATGGTGTAGAAGCAAATTGAGATGCACCAGAGAATGCTGTGCAATTGAGCAGCGTTTATGATAGAAAAACAGGAAAACCCTGTGCTGGGCGGTGTCCAGGGTCCATGCAGAAGGGCCACATCCTGGTGACAAGAGGACGGACAGGCTAAGGCCGTGGCCCCGCTCAGGTTTTGTCCCCGCGCCGAGGCTACTGGGACTCAGGGTGGACCCCTGGGGCCTCAGAGACTCGCCCGCCCAGGAGGCAGGCTGGTGGCCTTTCCGCCGGCTGGAGTCCTGCTCGGGAGAAGCGCCGCGGTGACGGGAAGCACGTGATGCTCGGTAACCAGCAAGCCAGCCGCACGCACAGCCCCCCGAGAAGACCTGCGGCCGCTTCAGAGTCACTGAGTCACGAGGGTACTCGGCCGGCGTCTTCGAGGCCGCAGACCCTGTCTGGGTTCCCTCTTCACAGGGACAGAGAGCAGTTCCATGTGGGAGCTGGTCCACACCAAGTCGGAAGTGGAGGGACGGCCGGAGACTGTCTTCCAGCTGTGCTGCAGGTAGGCCGCCCGCCAGCGCCCGGATTCCGCCGGCCCCGTGACTCCCGTCGCGGTTTCCACCCGGCCGTGCTGGCCAGGCGGACAGGCGGACAGGCGGACAGGCCGGGTTGTGGCTGAGCACGACTGCCGTTTTCTCCCTGCAGCGACAGCGAAAGCAAAAGCAGCATCGTCAAGGTGATCCGCGCTCTCCTGAGGGAGAACTTCAGGCGTCACATAAAGTGCGAGCTGCCGCTGGACAGAGCGTGTAAGGACCGCCTGGTGCCCCTGAAGAACCGAGTTCCTGTTTCAGCCAAATTAGGTGAGAACTCCGCCAGGAAGACACGGGCGCGCCAGGACCGGTTCCCGCCACGCAGCCGTCACTTTGTGAGCCATCGGGAGCGCGTGGCGGGCCCTGAACCAGACCCCCGCACACGGGGCGGCGAGAAGGTGGTGCCGTCACTCCCGAGGGGCCCACACTGCCCCTGGCTCGTGCCAGCCGACCTGACTTCTTACACGTGACCCGCGTCTCCGGCCGGCGGCGCTGCCGCACAGGAGGGCGAGGGCTGGGTGGGCGCTCGCCGCAGGCTCCCGAGTCCCCGACGCAGACTCGGGCGTATCCTTCCCTGCCCCGAGTCGGCAGGTGGACATTCCAGTTCACGCTGCTGTGAAACATCAGCGCAAGTCTCCAGACCTTTCTGTCCACGGAGCTGTTTTGGTCATGTCTTTGATCTGCTTAGTCTTACGAGATGTTTCTTGGTCCCAATTTGACCTCTTCAGATGGCCCGTGTTTTCTTTTTCTGTAGTCAGTTTAAACTACGATCGTCAAATACGCTTGTGTCTGCGGAAACACAGAGCGCGCCCCCTTTTCCCCCAGCTGAGTAACATGGCTAACTGGTCATCAGATCTCGGGGTTGTGAGAAAGTGCAGCAGAGGCTTCTGCAGAGGTAGACAGCGTCTTTCCACCTGGAACTGTGCGGGGACTAAACAAGAGGACGGGTTGGCTGGACGGGTACAGTCTTGTGAATAAATAGGGCTCTGGTGGGAGGGACCTGGTAACAGACCGTCAGTCTATCTGTGGGCAAAGTAAGAACCCTACCCCTCCTAACAGTCTGTAGCGTAGTATTTTCTCTGTGTAACTGGACTCTCTGGTAGCTGGTATCTAAAAATGCCAAATCCTCCAACTTAGTTTCAAATAAGTGCTTCCATACTTGTGCGTCTACGTGCTTTTTACCCAATTCCAGAACAGCTGGTAACTGAAGTGACCTCTCTCAGGAACTAAGATGTTAGAGTGTCACCTGCAGTGCAGAAATCACACGGGGAGGGTCGCCTTCAAGACTAAGGACTACGCTTTCTCATTGCAGCTTCGTCCAGGTCCTTGAAAGTCCTCAGAAACTCCTGCAGCAGCGAGGGGCCCGGCGAGCCCGGCCAGGGTGGCTGGCTGGACTCGGATGAGGGCAGCCTGAGCAGTGGCACCCAGAGCAGCGGTCACACGGCTGAGAGCAGGCAGGACTCCCCAAGACACGCTCCCGGGGGCTCAGCAGACTTGTCTGACAAGCTCATCAAAGAGAGCGACATCCTGAGTGACGAGGAGGAGGAGGACCCCCCTCCGACGCTGAAGCAGGGCAGCCCGACCACAGACATCGAGATTCAGTTCCAGAGACTGCGGATCTCCGAGGACCCGGAGGCACAGCGGGGCCCTGAGGGCCAGCCGGCCGGCGAGCAGCCCAAGCTGGTTCGCCGGCACTTCTGCGCCATCAAACGGAAGGCAAACAGCACCAAGAGGGACAGGGGGACGCTGCTCAAGGCGCAGATGCGTCACCAGTCCCTCGATAGCCAATCTGAACACACCAGCCTGGATCTCAACTCCACGCTGGAGCGAGAATTCAGCATCCAGAGCCTGGCCTCGGCGGTCAGCGAGGAGTGCTTCTACGAGGCAGAGCCAGCCGGCAAGTCCTAGCACGGCCCCGCCGGCCCGCGCCTGGGCTGTGGAGCAGCTGCACAAAAAGCGCTCCTGGGTCTGACGAGCGGACTTCTCCCCAACAGTTGTAAAGATTTAAGTTATTCTAATTTATTGTGATCAGAAAACTAGATTAAACCAGTCAGAAGCTGTAAACTAGTTCACATCTCTTTTGAGCAGGTATCAGATGACTGAACCCTTAAAATGAAAGTGCATTCTAATTATTTTAATTTATATGGAAGGTGGGGAAGCTGTGATTAATAGCTTTTAAAGACATTTCCCCCAGCCCTGTGGGCCTTTTTGCTGCGCTATCTTCGCTTTATTTAAAGCATATTTATTTTAATGTAGGTGAGGGCACCGGTGCAGACACTTCATTTTTGTAAGGTGGTGACAGATGCTGTTTATACTGAACATGTCCTATCTATGCAGTGTGTATATTAAAGGCACGCGTGTACCGTATCTGCTGCACTTACTGTCCCTGCCCCACTATCAGGAAACGGGAGCGAGGCCGTGTGGAACCAGCAGCCCGTCGCTGTCCGCCTGCCCGCAAAGGGACAGCTATAACCTGTCACGCTCCTTGTCTTCCCTTGTGTCCTGACTCTGGCTTTTATTTTGCCGGAGTTCTTCTCTGAAGTTGTAGGCGAGGAGGTCTGGGTCTGCGTCACACATCCCCCGGTACACGTCACACAGGCTCTTAAAATGGGAGATGGAGAGTTGGCGGGGCCGCAGAGTGGGGTCCACGTCGGCCAGCTCCAACAACTTCCTGGTGCATTCTAAGCGCTGCGCTTCAGGGAACAGCATTCTGGGGGCAAAAGAAAAAAAATCCACATTCTAGCTTAAATTCTGCAAATCATGCTGCTTCCCTGCATGGACCCCATGTGGAAACACCAAGGCTGACGACTCCAGGAGAAGGAAGAGGGAGCGAGGCCTCAGCCCCAGCGCGGGGATTCCGTTTCCCCAGCAGACTTCCGGTCCAGCCCAAGGCTCTAGGTCTGGGAGGCAGAGGTTCTGACACATGGGGATGTTCTTTCTAAAGCTAAATCAGTACCTGCACCTTAAAGGTAACTTTGGAGTAATAGCTGCGGAACGGAGTTCTGACAGAAATGTAAGTCTGATTTGCTCATATTTTAATAGCAAAGCTGCCTGCATTTCTTGGGTGGCATACCAGCTTTGATTTGCTATGACCTGAACTTACCAGCATCTGGAATTCTTCACCAGCCCCAAAGAATGACCTTTTCTAATTTTGCAAACAGTTGATAGGTAGTTACTATTTGTATTTTCCAACTTGAAGATATTTTAAAGCACCTTTGAATACATTTTCAAGTATATTTTAATTTCATCGAAGCAACTCAGATCACTGTTTTAGAAGGAATAGGAAAGCTGCCTGAAATGCTGTAAAGACACCTGCATTTATTCTCTCCTCTCAGGCTGCAGAGGCTCTGCTTTGTCAGTGGAGACGCAGCCTTTCTGATTTCTGAGGCTGCCAGTTTTCTGTGGGACTGCGGGTACCAGACTCACAGTGAGTGCCAGCTGCTGACTTCAGGTTTAAGCAGGGAGGGTCGGATCACTGTCCCTAATTTTCGGGGCCAACTTGTGGTGTGGTGTGACTGAGGGAAACCATAACGTCACAGTTTTGGTTCATATCTGCACAGGGGACTGTGTATATGACATGAAAGGGCCCAGACCTAGCTGGGGGTTGTCCTAGAGACAGGAGGGCCAATTCCAAGATTTCCAAAAGTAGGGCCAATCCTTTTTATGACCCCCATTGCTCTGCACTTCTCTTCCACCCCAAGGCCGTTAGCCACAAGGCTGACCCAGCCAGTGCGCTTTACCACGAAGGCCTACAGAGGTCAAGGAAAGAAATGCAGCACTGAGCCCTGCTGGTGAGACAGAAGGCAAGTAGCCGTTCCAGGTTTCAACTCTGACTGCAAGGAATTATGCCATCATAAGGAGATGTCACCACCACTCCAGAAAGCAAATGCCTATGTGGAAGATTACTATGTCTTTTCAAAAGAAAGAATCCAGAGAAGCTCAAATTGATGAGAAAACTCACACTATGGGGGAGTGGGAGTAATATATAAAGGAACTCCCGTCAGAATTTCATCAGATTTTTCAGCAGAAACTCTACATGCCAGGAAAGAGTGGATTAACAAGTCAAATATTTTTCCAGTCAAGAATACTATATCCTGCAAAACTTTTCTTTCGAAAGTGTGGGAGAAATTTCTTTCTCCCTGACACCAGCCCCTGTAAACAAAAGGTGAATAACTTTGCTACTATGAGACTTTCCTTACAAGAAATGTTGAAAGATGTTCTGTCCTAAAACATTCACAAAAAAAGTCAATACACAAAACCAGAAAACCAGAGTCAAAATGGCAGTGGCAAGTCTCGTATCAATAATAACCCCAAATATAAACAGACTGAACTCAACAATCATAAGACAGAGAGGCTGGAAAGAGTAAAACTCAACTCAACTATATGCCACTTAAACTGTAGAGATAAAAAGAAAGTGAAGGAAAATGGTGTTCCAAGCCAACAGAAAATTTAAAACAGAAGGGACTTATTCTCACCAGATAAAAGGTAACAACCGACAAAGATGGATTTACACATAAAGGGCTCCCAGAGCAGCAGGAAGACACAGCACTGATGAGCACAGGTACCCACGCCGGGGCCCGGAGCACGAAGCAGACGCCAACAGACTGAAGGTGACGCTGGCAGCAGCTGCAGCTGCAGCAGCAGGAGTGACACCGCGCTCGCAGGACTGGACGGATACGTGGCAGACGGTCACAAGGAATGGTGGCCTTATGTGACAAATTAGATGAGAAGGTTTTGATGGATTTCATCCTAAAACAATAGACTGCATCGTCTTTCAAGTGCTCATGGACAGACCATATTTTGGAAGAAAAATCTCAATTTCTGAAGATTTGAATCATGTCTAAACATCTTTTCAGATCACACTGGCAGGAAAATGGAACTAAACCAAAAGAGGAGAGGGGAACACCACGAAGGGTGGAGAAGCAGCAGCGTTTACGGAAAACCACTGGCTCAGTGAGGAAATCCACCATGAAACAAATACCTGGAGTCAAGTACAAATGAACTTGTGGGACGCAGAGTAACAAGGGGGAAGTTCATCGCAATCGGGGCTGCTGAGGAAACAGGCATCACCAGTAAAATACCGAAGTCTTCACCTAAGTGAAGTGAAATAGAAAAGATGAAACCAAAAGTCAGTGGAAAGGAAAATAAATAATAAAAATTAGAGCAAAACAAAACACATCGAAAAGACTTCAGAAGAACAGTGGAACCAAGACCTGCTGCTTTTGAAAAGGTGAAATAGACAAAGCATAACCTAGACTCATAAAGAGGAAGAAAACACAAATGAAATGGAAACAAGAAGTTGCAACAGAGCTGCTGAAGTGTAATGACGGTGAGGGTGTTACAAACATCTATACAGGAGCAAACTGGAAAACCCAGAAGAAGCACACAGTCTGAAGAGACCAAACAATACAAAAGTCATCTCTAAATCCTGGAGCCGATGGTTCCTCCCTGACGCCACCGCCTGACAGACAGACGCTGAGTGACTAGTGCGTAAATTGGCGCGATTGTCGTGGAAAGCAGTATGGAGACGCCTCAGAAAACTGAGAATGGAAGTCTCACGATCCCACTTCTGGGGTAAATGGAAAGACACTAATTCAGAGCGAGATCAGCGTTGTTTACAGCATCGAGCCAGGAACAAGCCTAGTGCCCAGTGACAGACGACGATAAAATCGTGGTCTCCCCACGCGACAGAACACCACTCGGCCACTGCGGAAGATGGAATCTTGTCACTGCAGCGCGGGTGGCTAGAGGAGCTAGAAAATCAGGAAAAAAAACGCATTTTCACTCACTGCAGTGCGGTGCACAGAGAGACCAAACCACTAAACCAAACTAAACCACGTTCGTGGCGGTTACGTCACCAGAACGGGAGGGAGGATGCACACGGGGTGCGAGGTTAAGTGAAGGACACGGCGGACCGTTCGTTCCTAACCGGACTGGCTACCAACGCTGATTCGTAGGGTACGCGGAATCTACCGTTGGGCAGCGTTCCTTCAAGAGGGTATTTTTTAAAAGGCGTTTTGTGTTTCAAGGTCTTAAGCCACAGATGCCAGCTTTCCCGCAAGTCAAGAAACTGGTGAGTCCAGCGACTCCTCCCTCGTCCATTACCGTCCTCCCGCTCACGGCTCCCTGGGTGCGGGGCAGCGCGTGGCAGAACAGGGCCGTCCACGGCCGACGCGCTTGCACGAGGGACACCCACTCACCGGCTGCTCGGCAGGCGTCGTGCACCCCGTCGCAAGTGAGGGAGAGCGCCACGCTGCGTGGCAGCTAACGCACACGTGGTCCTGTTCTGCAGCTCCCGACACGGGACTGAGAGCCTTTGGAATCCCCGACTGCAGGGCTGGGGTGGGAAGAGCAGAACACGCCCTTTCAACCAAACCCCATCAGGTGCCGAGGTGACCGGTGGCCCCCACTAGCTGCAGGAGGGCCGTCTGTCACAGGAGCCGCACACACGACGAGGGCTCTGCTCCCGGACCCCAGTGCGAGAGGGAGCTGGCCAGTGCAGCCGCTGTGACCCTCTGCGATGGGCCGGGGAGCTGGCGGGTCGGCGTCCCGGGCCCACTCCAGCTCGTCTTCCACGTGCGTGCTCCCGACTTCGGGTCGAGCAAAGGAGCGTGTTTGCCTGAGTTCTGTGAGCCACTGTGGCGAAGGAGGGCCTCGCGGAGGTGCCCACCGAGTGTCATGCGAGACTGGGACAGCAGCGCCGAGCTCTGAGCCCAGAAGCAGGCAGTGCCATTCCTGAAGGGGACAGCTGGGCGCTCAGTGATGGTGGAGAATGTGGAGGACCCACAGCAGGGGATGGAAGTGTGCACGGGGAAAGGGGGCTCGGGAGCTCCGAGTCCTGAGTGAGAACATGCCCCCTCCCAGGCCCCGGCTGGCACGGGCAGGTCTGGCCACCTGAGACCGACAGGCGCTGTCTGAAGTGAAGTCCAGCTGGTCTTCCCTTGGGAGCAGGTCCAGGTCAGCGCGTCACAGGAATGAACCGGGAACAGTTTACAGAGCAGCGCAGTGAAGAGCCTCTGACACGCAGCAAAGGCCTTACCCAAGCCCTCGGTGGCAGTGCTTCCTCCGGAACTGAAACGCGCCCAGCACGACCTTCTCCACCAGCTCGAAGGGCTGCTTGATCCGGGGCTCCGCCAGCGGGGTGAAGCGCACCACCCCCACGTCCACCTGCGCAGAACAGACATCACCAAGTCACACGCGCAGCGGTCCAGGCCCAGCCTCGGGGACCGGGACGGGAAGGGTCGCGGTGCAGAGTGCTCCCTGCGGACTGAGGCTGCCCCAGGGAGGCCACGGAGGTGCCTGGCCCGGAGCGACCTCTGCCAGACCTGTGCCGGATGACGCCGACTTTAACATGCACGTTTACAGCCTTTTAAGACCAACCCAAGTAAACGTTAAAGCAGCAGGCAGAGAACACACGCTCTATTATTTAGCTTCAGAATGAGTGAAACAGCAGCTAAAGCAGCGGTTCTGAGCTTACGTAAGGCCGGGCTACCAACGGGACGCGCCGGCACTGGGGCCCGAGCTATTAACCTGTGACACTCCCAGAGGGAACCAGGGAGGACCCCACTAACTTTGGGCACAGCGGTCCGTCAGCGGGGCCCATGTTCCTCCTGGTGCCTACACAGCCAACTGCCCTTCCGGCGGCAGCCTGAGGCCCAGGAGGGGCGCCCAGACAGGAGGGGGAGCCCACCAGGTGTGTGCCGGGCGCCGACTGTCTCAGCTCGCTCTGCTACCGGAACGTGGCGGTGCCCGCAGGGCGGAGGGTCCGGGGCCCGGTGGGCTGTTCGCCCCTCATGGACACCTAGGGTGGGGGCTTCATGGAGCCGCCTGGCACAGAAAGACCAACAAGGACGAGTGACGAGGTACAGCAGCAGACCAGAACAGCGCTGTGTCACCATGTCTGCACGCAGGCTCTCGAGACCGAGGCTTGCTCGCCCTGAGCATCCAGAGAGGGTCGAGGTCCCAGGAAGAAAAGTGTCGGGCGGTGGAGACTTGCTCTAAACCCAGTCTGGGTGGGGGGCCACCGAGGAAGGGTTTCACTTTCCCTGCTTCTGACGACCATGCGAAGCGCCCTTCTTAACCATGCTCACTCCCCCAGACCAGCATGCAGAGGCCCGGTCCCGCAGAGGGACGCACGCAGGGACAGGAAGGCCTGCAG
>RJWH01005170.1:0-28534 GCA_004363575.1 Solenodon paradoxus | reverse complement strand
CAGGGATGGGACGGGGGGCACACACACACAAGCTGTGGCTGGGTCCCTGGCTCCAAGCAGGAGGGCCCAGGGCCGGACTCGCCTCATGGGGCCCGCACTATGTAACCAGTAGTTTTGCTGAGTAGCCCTGTTTCAGATGCGCCCACGCTGCCCGGTTCCTCGCACGCAGGCGAGCGGTTCTGCTGGATCTCACTGTACGTGCTGACTTTACTGGTTAACCCACAGTGGTCTGGGGGCCCCACATCTCCTGCCTTTGTGGCAGCAGAGACGGACACAACTGAGACATGATCAAAGCAGACGAAGCCCCGTGAAGCCACCCGGGACCCCAGAGTGTGGCAGGAGATGCAGCTGGTAGAAGAGTGACCGGAGGAAGGGGAGGGAGTGAGGTAAGGTGCAGGCCGCCCAGGAGGAGCACTGCTCAGTGTCAGACAGTAGCAGGGAATGAGGGTGCTAATGAGGGTGTTCCAACATACGTCCTGCGCTCAAAAACTGTGCAAAGAGGATGTCAGTGTGAGGGTCACACAAATCTGTCGACTCTGAGACTGAAAAAACCTAGCTGATCTTCAACTGTCATTACAGAATCCAGTCTTATCTAAAATAACGAGATCATTTTTCAAGAATAGAAACAGGAGAAACAAAGTGTTATAAAAACATGGGAACAAGTAATAGAGCAAATGGCAATAAAAGTAAATGCAGAAACAGCTAGGACGGCCTGTTAGCCGTGGAGAGCACACACGAGCCAGCAAGTCACCGTAATGTCTTAAGAGAGTCCTCGCTACAATCCATGGATTGACCAACTACCATTTGAAAGTCAGAAAAGTTTCAGTCAGCCGACAGCAGTATTTTAACTAAAAAATGTTCTTTCTGGAGCGCGGTTGGGTCAATCGCCTCCGAAGGAGCAGGCTACACACCCCGGGTTTGAGTTCCGGGCCCAGGGGGAAGCAACCAGTGTGAACAACTAAGTAAAATAAAGATGATTTCAAAAAATAATGAATTTAGAAAGCAATAAAAATGGTCTATTTTCAATTTCATTTAAAAATCAGAGTGGTGGCTCAGGTGCTAAGCTGGCAACTGGGCTGCGGTTCACTTGAAGTCCAGGACCCAAGTTTATGACCTGGCACCTGAGGCGACAACCAAAAATGAACAGATAAAGATGCTTCTTTCTCCCCATCTTGCTTGTCTGCCTGCCCTCCTTTGTAGTTTTAAAAATAAATGAAAATTAGAGTGGAAATAAAATTTAAAAACATCATACAAAAGATCAAGGAAGCCAAGAGCTGGTTCTTTAAAAAGACAAAACTGACAGATCTTTAGCTAAACTCACAAGGGAAAAAAGAAAACCCCTACAAAAAATCAGAAATAAAAGAGGTGAAATTACAAGATACACAGCAGAAGTACAAAGGATTTTAAGAGAGGATGATACATATATGTTAACAAATTTGTTAATCTTGAAGAAATGGATAGATTCTAGAATCCTACATCCTTCCAAAACGGAGTCAGGAAGCAGCGCACGGCTTGGACAGACCAGTCACAAGCACAGACACTGGGACAGGGCTCTAGAATCTCCCCCAAAACGCAAACCCAGGACCAGATGTCTTCACTACTAAGTTCTCCCATTCAAAGAAGATCAAATAGCTGTCCTTCATACCCGCCCCCCAGAAAACTAAAGAGGAGAGCGCGTGCGTGACAGGCCAAGATTACTTGAGTCCAAACAAGGACAGCACCAGAAAGGAGCTGCAGGCCGGCACCACTGATGAACAAGAATGCAAAAATCCTCGACAACTCCTTGGCAAATCAAGTTTAGCAACACACTGAAACAACTAATTCATGACCAAGTAGGATTTATTCCAGGGATGCGAGGATGGTTCAACGCACCCAACTCAGTGTAACACATCACGTCAACAAAGGGAAAAGATCACGATCATCTCAAGTGTAGAAAAAGGCATTCGACAAGATTCCACACCCATTTATGATTTAAAAAAGTCACTAAAAGGGGGAAAGAAGGAATGCAACTCAACATAATAAAAGCCATTTATAACAAACCCACACCTAACATTCTAGATAGTAAAAAACTTAAAGCTTTAGCAGTTCACTCTCACCGCTGCTGTTCAACATAATTCTGGATATCTCAGCCAGAGCAATTGGGGGAAAAAAGAACATTAAAGGACTTCAAATTGGAAAAGAATAAAAATTAATTGCCAATGCAGATGATACTATATCTAGAAAACCCTAAAGACTCCACTAAAAAACAATAGTGAAACAATAAATGGATACAGTAAAAAGACAGGCTATGAAAATCAGTACACAGGAATCTGTGGCATTTATGTATGTGAACAATGAACTAGAGGAAAGAGATATTCAGAAAGCAATTCCATCCAAAATGGTATCAAAAAGGATAACATACCTGAGAATAAACATTAATGAGGAGGTAAAAGACCCAGAACGATGAAAATGACAAGACACTGTGAAGACAAATAGAAGACACAAAGATGGAAAGATACTCCATGCTCACGGATTGGAAGAGCTAATATACGTCTCCAGAGGAGACATAGAGATGACCCACACTCATGAAAAACGCTCCATATCACATATTGTCAGGGAAATGCAAATAAAAAACACAAGCTATCACTTCACACCTGTGAGAATGGCCTCTGTCAGAAAAACTAGAAAAAAATGTTGATGAGGATGTGGAGGAAAAGGAACCCTTTTATATTGCTGGTGGGGATGTAAATTAGTGCAACCTCTATGGAAAACAGTATGGAGTTTTCTCAAGAAAACAACAAAAAACAAAGCAAAATAAAAAAACCCAAACAGTTTCCATTTGACCCAGCAATCTTCTTCTCGGTGTATATCTCAAGAATACAAAAATACTAATAAAAAATATTTACACCCCTCTGTTCATGGCAGCACTGTTCCCAACAGCCAAGAAATGGAAACGACTCAAATGCCCATGGACAGATGAGTGGATACTGAAGTTGTGTTACTATGTTCAATGGAATTCTACACAGCTATTAAAAATGGATGACATTGTGTCTCTTGCAACAGCTTGATGGAACTTGAGATGATTAAACAAAGTGATACAAGCCAGAAGAAACAGATGCAGGGGATGGTTCCCCTCGTTTGTGGAAAATAAAGACAGGCAACATGCGAGATGACAGAGCCACAAATCTCACATGAGGGACTATGGTTACCAGAGAGGAGGCGAAAGGAACAGTCAAACGAAAAAAGAAAGAACTATAAACATGCAGAAACTGAAAAAAAAAAAAAGACGGTGAAGAGGGAGGAAAACGAGGGCTCGGGCATGCTCCCCACAGAGACTATTCACTTCCCTGCGGGGCCAGAAGTCGTCCATCCCTGTACTTGTGCGACCGGATTTCATCTTACTCTGAACTTCCACGACTTTCAAAGTTGAACAGAAAGCAAATGAGAGAAGATGTCTTAATTTCTAGAACCATGACCGCAGCTTCCCTGGAATGAAGTGGGCGGGGCTGTAAACACAGGGACCGGGCATCACCTGAGACTAAGGATAAGCCACGGGCGCGGCGTCAGGGCCGACCTGGCGCTGGCGGTGCTCGCAGGACAGACGGGGTGGAGACGGGTGGAGACGGGTGGAGACGCGTGGAGATGCTCACACCGCAGTCGTTTCCCAAGTAGTCAGTCCAAGAACCAAATCTTGCAGCAAAAAGTGTCTAAATAGCCAGATTATCAAGGTTCAGAAAAACAGACCAAGACAAACACGTAGTTTTTCTTAGAAACAGACTGAAGCCATTTTAAAGATGAAAACATGCGCCGCTGAATCTGTCCAGCCACACGAACCCTGCACGTGTGAGACGTGAACACCTCCGGGGAAGCCGAGGCGGCGTTAGCTGACCGGACGACGCAGACCCAGGCGGCACCACGGGACCCCGCACGGCGCTCTGGGCCTGGTCGCCGTTCCTGCTACTGACTCATTTCACATCCTGGGTGAAGCAGTTACCCCGCGTGGGCAGTTTTCCCACCTGCAAAACGACGACTGCTCTTGTTTCAGACTGGGGAGCACGGAGAATTCAATACCAGTGTGTCAAGCAGGCTTGCACAGGAGCAGCTGGTGACAGCAGGGTGACCGAGAGGCACAGATGACGAACAGAAAAGTCCTCCTCTAGAATGGACAAGACTAAACTTTTCATCGTGGGAACCACGTATCGTTCAATGTTACTTTATAAAGTCGGTCGCTCTGGAATTTACTCACCCACAGGTACTTTCTGCACCCCTGCTGTGCGCCAGGCACCACTGGTGACACAGGAAACGGCAATGGACAAGACAGAAAGACATCCTTGCCCTCGTGAGTTTGTAGTCCAGCTGTCTCAAGCCAGAGAGTTAACAGCAGAGGGTCTCCGAGCAGGTAGGAAACCCCCGCTCGACGTGTGGAAAGAACACAACTTGCTGACTGACTGGGCGGATGTGGGTCGGGGGCGTAGGGGCGCTTTGAGACCCAGGCCTGCTGAACGCAAGTGTGCGCTTGCCACCCATGGGCATCAGCAGCCCGGGAGAACTCGGGGAGGCTGGAGTTCAGCGTTACCCACGACCGTCTGCAATACCCATCGGTGATGTCACGTTGGCAGATACCCAAGTGGGTCAGGGCAGAGGCAGCTAAGAGAGTTAAACTAAGGCCGTAAGATTTATCCAGGGAAGTCTCAGAACTTAAAAGACCTAATTTCCTTTAACATCCACATTGGAAGCAAATAATAATGTCAATAAATTCTACTTCTCTATATACCTCTACTTTTCCAAGCTCATTTTCTGTAAGAAATTCTGCACTGATTACAAGTACATGAAGTTATCTGCATTTCAGAAGCTTGCCTTCTTTTTAAAGCAGACAGCATTTTGCAGGTTGAGTCCTCGTCAAGGCAGAAGAATGAGAAAACGGAAACAGAGATTAACACGGGGCTGTGGCTTGCGGAGGTCGGGAGCTGGAGGTGGCCCTCCGCTGACAAACGCGTCCCCAGCACAGGTGACTGCATCCACAAGTAGGGCAAGCACAGAGGGGCCACAAGACTAAAGCGGCGCGGGGGCTCCTCCTGACGCGGTCAAATAAGGATCCTGCGACGGCAGTGCTGCAGCTCGACTCCACTTCTGCCAGAATTTCTCCCAAACTGTTTCTCTACTTCCGTGAAATAAAAGCAGAAAGGAAGCTTACAGGTGAGAATTACAACACGATGGCCAAAGACACCAGCATTGGATTAGATTTGGCATTGGATTTCCAAGAGAGGAAGACGGTATCTTGCTAAATGCCAGCATTAGGAAAGATAAAGAAACGAAGAAAAAATCTGGAAACATCCAGATAATGAAACATGCATTTGCATTATTCACTGCTTCCACAGAAACGGCAAGCCTCCCACAGGGCCACTGACCGTTACAATCTGGTGCACCCTGGCGGAGCAGCAGCTGGGCTGGTCCACACGTACCCAGAGCCCTGCGTGCACCCCGGGCCGGCAGGAGCAAGCCCCACAAACAGCTCCCCCCTCTCTTCCTGCCCTGCTCGCCTGCATTCCTGCGGCACCTCTCCTTTCAACAAAATCACGTGTTACTTTCTCTAGCGAGTGTAATTTAAACTTGAGAAGTGAAATTACCGAGAGAAAAACACAGACCCCAGAACGGGCGGAGGGGACGGATGTCCGCAGCCTCCGCCACCATCTAGGGCTGTAGGATCTGATGGCGCTGTTCACGCAGGTTTCGGCAGGTCACTTCGGTCAAATGTCTGCACAACACTTTCCAAACGCTCTAACTTGCTAACTTACACTCCAGAGCGCTTTCTCGGCAGACGGGACGCCCAGAGACATTCCGGGACCACCTGCTCTCCCACCCCCAGTACTCACACGACGTTCAAGGACCAGGCTCTAGCCAGCAGCTGTTGCTGGGTTTTCATGTGGTTTTTATCTAAAAATTACCTGTTTACAACAAAAATGTAAATATTTATATTTAAAAATACATGCAGATACTGTAAATACACCTTTTAAACAGTCTTCCCACGTTTATTCTGAAAGCCACTGGTTCTGCGAGTCTTGATTTCAGACCAGCCATGAGCACCAGAATAAACACTCTCCACTATCATTTGCAAAGCACAATCCTGTTAAAAATATTTCAGAACATATTATTTAATTTAATTGGGGACATAAATAAACCATCTTCCAACCCAGATAAAAATTCAAAAATAAATTATAACTATGGACTAAAACATAGTGTTAAAAAGGAAAAAAGCCTTTTTGTGAGCAGCCAAATAATTCCTCCTCTGGATATAGTGACACAAAAGCATTTTTGGCTTTCAGGTTTCGAAAAATCTTGTAGCAACAACTGCCTCCCTTCCCCGCCTCCTCTTTCTTCATTCTCCCACAGATCGAAAAATGAGACAGAGAACCTGGTATTTATCTTCTAGCGACATCAGCAGTTTGGGCCTCTGGGCTTCCCTATGTTGCTTTTGATTCGCTATTTGCAAGTAAACTTATCGGAGCTTTACAATATTTAGAAGCTCTGATATAAGCCTCATTCGTGTGGTATCTCTTCATCATTCCTTATGGGAACTGATTTGAAGACACCTGGCAGAAGGGAGCTCACTCGTCAAAGGCCACCAACAAAAGGTATGGAAATGAGAAGCTTCTCTAATGCCTACAGACCTAATGTAGATCTTCGATGATTGTTGAGCTTGAATCATAAGGGGCAAATCTGTTTTTAAATATTAGTTTTGATCTAAATAAATCTTGTCTGAAAAACGGACTTTATATTTGAATGAAATCCCCTACAGACTTCCTTTTGGCCACCAGTTCAGAAATTTCACATTCAGAGGGTCTGTCGTACATGCAATGTGTTATTAGGACCAGGCGCGCGCTCTCGATCAAGAACTCGGTTCACGGCTTTGCTTATTTCATGGCGTTTCTCTGTCACTACCAGCACCATAAGCAGCGAAACAAAGTCTGCCTTTATTCTTTACAAGTTAGAAATCTGGGAGAACAGGCCACAAACTGTGTCATGCTGTGGCAGAGAGGAAAAGATTTCATAGCAGTACAGCGAGGAGGCTGGTACATTTTACTAGCGGGGAGGAACAGGGACCGTCGCTTTGGAGAACAAATTCTGCACCAGTTCTGTCTGCAGAAGCAAGCGTTTAAAGTTCAATGTTCAAGTAAGTGAGTGCCACGCTAACTGAATGAGTGTCATATTGTTTACCAGTCTGCGTTGTCTGCAGCTTATCGCTGCCAGTTCTTGTCAATGAGGATGAACAAACTGCCTGCAAGCCTCCAGTACGCTGAGTTTAGAAAATGTACTGGTTAATGGGAAGAAGAGTGTTATCACTGGGAAGTAAGGGCAGACTGATCAAGATACAGGTTACTCCGCAAAGTGAAAGGGAGAAGAAGGAGGTTCTTAGGGAATGTTAGCAGCAACCTCATTCTCGAAGAATCTCTAAGCTGAAATGGTCTGGAGGCAGTAATTTAATGAGCTGGCTGGCTGGAGTCACAAATGCTAAAACCTCAATCTGAAAACAGCTATTATGAAACTATAAACATGTACTTCATTTTTTTTTTTTTGCCTAAAATCTGTTCTATTTTGGTGTCAGATAGGACAATAAATGTGGAAAACAGAAAAGGAATGTAGCAGGCACAGGCTAAAAATGTTTATATTAAGTCTGACTCTTTGAGTTTAAGATCTCAGGGAAATCCTTTCTTAAAATGTACAATTTGCATTTTAAAACTATGGAAAAAAAAAACAGAAAGGAATTCATATATTATATCCTAAGATTTAACTTCCGAAAGACCGTTCTAACCACGGAAAGCTCCTGTTTTTAACATAGGCACGGGTTACCTTTATTTCCGCTATTTAACCACGTCAGGCATCACCATCCTCGGTGAATCTGTGAAGCTACGCCACCTGCCCCCCTCAGGGTTGTTTTCCTGCGTGGAAATGGGAAAGGGACCGCGCTGGCTGACAGCTGGGCTTTTCGCCTCCAGACGCAGCGCCCCCTCCCGCCGGAAGCACATATGGGAGGACGTCCCTGGAATGGGGGACGGTGCACGGTGGAGTCAGGTGGGAGGGACACAGAGAAGCACTGGAACTGCCCAGTGGCTGCTGAGCCCAGTGTGGCAGGGACCTGAATGCCCTGGAGGAAACGGCGATGGTGGGCAAGGCAGAGCAATAGGCCTCTAGGTCTAAATCCTGGGAAGACGCCCATCGGTCTAAGTAAGAAAAAGGGAAAATATTGGAATATCATCAAATCACAATTCCCGCATGATAAGAAATAAAAACACTAATAGCAGTGATAACATTTATCGGGCTGGGTACCGTTGTATGCTCTTAGGAGGCATGAACACACCTAACGCCACGATGCATCCACTGTAACCCTCTCGTTTTTTCAGAAGAGGAACGGGGACGGCGCTTCCGGGAAGTCAAGCTTTGACCGGGAGCCGTGGGTCCAGAGCCCACACTGCCAGACCCCCTTTACCCAGCATTCGGCCAGTTCAGAAACACAGCGAAGCCGGCACTGCTGTGCTTCAAGGATCCTGGTCTCTGCAAGTACCACTCGGCCAACCACGAAGCAGGGAGGAAAGGGAGGGCGGAGGCAGGAAGCAGGGAAGGTGTTAATGTTCTGCTGTCCTTTCACACACAGCTGACGACGCGCTTCTTTCTCAGTGCACTTTCACTACTTCTGTTACACAGAACCACTGCGGAGCTATTCAGAATAACCGGTTCTGCAGCAGACAACTTCAGCTGGGTCAGGGAATGGCTGCTCCTCATTCGAGAGGACCTTGCATTGTCACAAGCAGACACACTGGCTAAGTTGCTCCAGCTCTGGGCACCGAGCACCTGAAGGGAACCAGTGCTGACCCAGGTAAGGGCTGTGCACATGGGGATCAACCGGAAATGAGGGCTAGTCAGGCCGCGGCTTCACTTCCTTCTGCCACCTTCCTTTCCTCCTTAAACAATTCACCTGGGTCGTGCATTTAGTAGTGGTGACAGCTATATAAATAAATAAATAAATAAATAAATATGTATATATATTTTAATTAAAACCAGTTCTGGGATACTTAAAACTCTTCTACTGTATATTTATAAATCACTTTTAAGAGGTAGGCTTAAATTATTCTTGTCTTCCTTATTACCTACAGATTCTTTTAAGTAAAAAAGAAACTTTTTAAAAAAAAAACTACTAAAATTCTTTATCAGTCCCATAGCTGGCATCTCCTAGAGACACCCGCACTCTGCAGACAGCCTGAGCAGAGCTGACGGGTCACAGAGCTGAGGGCTGGAAAGAAGCGGGGAGGAGCTCTTTGCTCTCCACCTGCAGGGGCGCCCCACTACCCTCCCTGCAGGCATGCTCTTGGGCCCCTGGGAGCCTGTCCCCTGCGCTGGGGCCTCCCGGGCCCTGGTCAGGTGCACCCTGGTGCCCTGCACTCAGAAGCCTGTCTGTATTCTCTGTCTTCCAGTCCCGCCTGTCCTCTTTCCCGGCCAGTCCCTGGTTCTCCAGTGCCCACGAACTGCCATCCCATTCGGCATCTGCATCCTGTCCGCCGACAGAGGGCACGGGCATGGCCTGCGCGTGGCTGCAGCTCCTGGCGCTCGTCCTGGCCGTGTGCGCGCTCTCCGGCGTGCTCGCGGCCACCCTGCTGCCGCACTGGAAGGTGAGCATGGTGGCCGGCTCGGGCGTCATCACGGCGGTGGAGCAGCTGCGCGGGCTGTGGATGGACTGCGCCTGGTACAGCACCGGCATGCTCAGCTGCGCGCTGCCGCCCTCGCTGCTAGCGCTGCCTGCACACGTGCAGGTGGCCCGCGTGGCCATGGTGCTGGCCTGCGGGCTGGCGGCGGCGGGCATCTGCGCGGCCGCCGTGGGCATGGACTGCACTCGCCTGGGCGGGGCCCGGGTGGCCAAGCGCCGTGCCGCGCGGGCTGGGGGCGCCTGCCTGCTGGCTGCGGGGGTCGCGGGCCTGGTCCCCACGGTGTGGTTCACCAAGGAGATCATCACCAGCTTCCTGGACCCGGGGGTCCCGGAGAGCAGCAAACACGAGCCCGGAGGGGCGATCTACATCGGCTTCATCTCGGCCGTGCTGCTGCTCCTTGCCGGCACGGTTTTCTGCGCCCCATGCGCGAAGAGCCACCCTGCCGCCGAGCAGGAGCAGGTGCAGGCGCCCGCAGAGCCCGACGGCGGGCCCGCGCACAGCCTCAAGCACTACGTGTGAGCCGGTGCGCCGGCCACGGGCCCGAGGCCCTGCTGGGACCCCCCTGCTGGAGCCCCGGCCTAACTTTCGGAAACACACCAGAGGGACGCGAACTGATGGAGGAGCAGTCGGGCACAGTCCACCTACACTGCAAGGACCCGGGTCCGCGTCCAGGGTCGGGGAACAACCCAAACGAACAACTACAGACACGTGCTTCCTCCCCTTCTCTGCCCGCCTGGACCTTTCCTTCAAACAGAACAAAGCCCACCAGAGTGCTTCCTTCTCTACAGAGAATGTGAATGAAATACTTGAAAAAGGACAAGGTCATTTAAAATGCCCACAACTATCATGTACAATGTTTTCTGTCTTAAGACTATTTTCTCCTTCCTGTTCTTGTCATTTTATCTAAAGCTTTATAATTGAGAGGTTCTAATTATACTAATAAGGCAGTCAATGGATGGCATTTTTCCTTTTCGAGACAACCTGCTGATACATCTTTCAAAGTGGGTCTTAAGTGGATTTAAAAAACCCCAGCTGTCAAGTGTAAAGCCCCTGCCCAGGTGTCAGCCACGGTCTCACCTGTGGCTTCTCTGCCTGGCAACACCCCAGGAGTAGCTTGTCTTCCAAGCCCACTGAGGACAGACATTAGGGACAGAAGAACTGTCCACCCGTTTCAGACGACACCCAAACCTGCCTCCCCAAGTTCCCACCTGCTGTCATCTCCTCTTTCCGTTTCAGAGACGTGTCTACGTACATTAATGAGGCGACTTTCACAGACTGGGCACAACTAAGAGATGAAGCTGGTAAGCGCTGCCACAGAAAGCAAAACGGAACCCGCTACGAACTCAAATCTTCAGTGCAGCTATGTTGCTCGGGGCTGCCGCCTTCTGCTGTTAGCAAGGGGGTCTCAGATCGTTTCACTTACCCACAGCGATTCAGACTTATCCCACCTGATTTAATCTCTCACCCATTAGCGTGTGGACAAAGGTCACTTGAAGTTACCAGTTTTTCTCCATGTGATTTACGTGAAACTAAAGCATTGTTCTTAATAAAAAAGCTGCTTCAATTAATGAATATAATTTTATGTATAAAGAATGCTTTTAAAAATCTAAGTTAAATTAACTTATGCAAATCAAATATTTTGAATACAAGAAAACAAAAATTGGATTAATGTGCAAAGGAAACATTGCACAGCTGTGTTTCTAACAATGTATCTGTTTAATTGAAGCCTGGTCTTAGTCCATCATATAACGGTAAAGGAAGTGGGAAGACTCCTTGATGTGAGTTAATAATTTTCATCTGTGCATATACAAAACTCAAATATTTTAGACCTACTTTACTAGGTACATCATCCTTCTCAACTGCAACAATGTCACTAGCTGATAAATGATCGAGTACAATTTCACATGGAGATGGCAAGGAAATAATTTCAACAGGTTATATATTCCTTTGAGTGGTCAAAATATTTTCTGAACAAATGTCGTATTAAAATAACTAAATAAAAGACTCGTATGCAAATGAACGTCTATGGCTCTCCCACTTTCCTTAACGTGACTGCTTTACACATAATCTCATATTCTAGTGCCACACTAAAAATTTACTCTGTATTTAAATTTACTACTTAGGTCTCTACATATTTCAAATGATGAATTTTTATCCGGTTCTGGAATATCTTCTGTCTAGATGCAGGAACATGTCTGGATTCTCAGAAAAGCAGCCACCACCTCCTGCAGAGTGACAGTCCGGCTTTCAGACTGGAATGGTGATAACGAGACAGCGTCCTACCAAGCTCCTACCCGCCCAGTAGGGCTCATAGGGCCTCCTGGGTGGGCTCACTGCTGCCCCCATCTCTCTACTCCTAGAGAACCATCTGAGCCAACAGATTATTCATTTATGTGATTGCATCTCCAATCAGACTGGGGAAAAGGTATCTTTTTACCCTTAATCCCAGGGACTCGCCACTGCAAACGCTGTGACAGACAGTCCTATCTAAATCCTTTGCATGTTAAGGAAATTAAGGCAGAAAGGTTAAGTTACCTAACGTGCCCGAGGTCACTCGTTTGTAAGTGGGGGGTCTCAACCTTGAGGGAACCCGACTGCAGAGGCGAAGCACGGGGCAGGGGCCAAGAACATACTCCTGAATGGAAGCCTCGGTCTGCTCGGGTGAAAGTGAGGGCAGTGTGTGGCAGCCACCGTTATAGGTCAAATCCAGTTGTTTACAGCTGGGGGTGATGTGAGCCTGTGAAGGGCTACTGGCAATGCCTGGGGACCTGCTAAAATGTCCTGTAATGCACAGGACAGCTCTGGCGACAGGGATCTGCTGCCAAGTGTCAGCAGTGATGAAACTGAAAATCCAGGTCTAATCTTTCTGAGCACATTTAACCGCTCATTTTTCTTTTATGAGAAAGTTACCATCAATAATCAAAAGAACGAATACCAAAATGTCCCATAACATCCTGCTTATTCTCCTATGAGCAGGTGCGTGGGTGTCGGGCGCCAGAGGGAAGCGTCAGGTGTTTCTGGCCAGATTCACCAGGCACAGCGACCAGCCGTGAGGACAAAGGCACAGGGTCTTACTGAGGCCTCCAGGTCTAGGTTCGCCTACCCCAGGCAGGTAGACTCGCTGCACTGTCAGTGCGGCACATGAAGTTAATGTTTTCTTGTCGCGTTTAAAAGTTCCTACACGCTTTTAGCAATATGACCTAGCATATGTCAACTATGACTGCTGAGGGCTTGCATCAGGATGCAATTCTGCAGAATCCTGCTGCATACCTCTTCCCTGTCCCCAACAATTTGTTTTGTTCACATCACTGCACTTTGCATCTGTATAAAGTGTCATCAGCGAAAATGCAGTCTTATTTCTCCCATGGATTAACACTACTTTTATTTTATTCTAAGAAAACATGACTCATTCGATTAGATTGTAATAGTAAATATCTTGTTTCTACTTAACACAGATTTTTAAGGAGAATAACTCTGATACTTCTCTAATTATAAAAATGGTTTTATGTTTATATAATTTTTTTTAGACTCATCTACTTGCAAGATAGTGACTGGTAGACATGTAGGATCCCCTCCCCACAGAGCTACTAGGAATCACCTATTCTTCAGACACACATGGTGTGGGAGGGCTGGCCTGGGGGCTACAGACACAGAGGCTGTGATCACAAGGGTAGGCGAGGGTGCCAGGGTTCAGAGCTGGGTTACGGATAGGGAACTTACAGCCTTGTGGGGAAAAGCAACAAAGGTGACGAAACTGCTGGAAGACCTGAGCCTCCTAGGAGTACCTCTGATTGCAGTAGGGTGCCCACCCAGCTGGACTGGGACATGGAGGAGGGGCAAGGGGGGTCTTGTTGAAGGGCGGAAGGTGGACCAGTGCCTGGTGGCCTGAGCGGGAACCCGAGCAGGAAATTACATGGGCGCTGCCATAACTGGAAGGCAGCTAGGAGGATCCTCCATCCCACCCCTGTCCCACCATATTGCTCCAGAGCCCCAGGACCCAAGCACCAGAAATCCCGTCCCTGGGCTTAAAGGAAGAAGAGAGTCCCAAAAGGAAGGAATCTTCGATCTCCACAGCGCCAGCCTGTGACTGGAGGTGGACCTGCAGCCCGTTTGCTGACTAGGGGCCAGCGACGAGGTAGTTGTTACTGTTCAGAGCGGGGACACTGGGGGAAGGCTCTGCAGCCCCCACACAAACTCCAACCCCGCAGGCCGGACTCTCGGTCCTAAGGCAGCGTCCACCTAAAAACATCAACAAATCCAACCAGCGGTGACACCACACAACTCGAGAATTCCCAGTGTCCAAACCAAGATCGAGGCTTCTCTGGTGAAGTCGACACCCCACGCAGGCCATCACTGCAGGGAAACCTCACCCAGACGCATAACAGACGCCAAACAGAACGAAGACACAGAGAAACAGATGTGAAACGATGGACTTGGTTAAAAACCCAGGGAAAGTCAGACATGACAGACATGTGCCAACTACCTGAGAGTGAGTCTAGGGCAACGGTGATCCACATACTGATGGAATCAAGAAAACAACAGAGGAAGAGAACAAGCGAGAGAGAAGGAATGAACAGCATGATGGCTCAGCTAAAAGAACTCAGCAGAGGGACTCAGGAGTAAGATGGATGAAGCTTCCGATGGAATCGCGAGCTAGAGGATAGGGCAGGGGAATGCACTCAGGAAGACCAGCAAGGGAGGAAAGAATGAAAAGAAATGAAGACAGAACTCACAACCGATGGGACAAACATCAAAAGGAACAACCTTCACATCACAGGGATCCCAGAAGGAGGGGACAGAGAAAGGGAGCAGAAACTGTATTGGAAGAAATGATAGCTGAGAATTTCCCTAACCTGAGGAATGAAGCAAGGCTCCAGACCCAGGAGGCTCAAAGAGTCCCTAATCAAAGAAACCCAGACAGACCTGGGCACTTTGTCATCAATATGTCAAAAATACGAGATAAAGAATCTTGAAAGCAACTAAAGAAAAACGAGGTACATACAAAGGAGTCCCCATATGACCGTCAGCGGATTTCTCAACTGAAACTCTACAGGCCAGGAGGGAATGCAGGATATATTCGAAAGGATGAAAGAAAAGGATTTTCAACGTAGGATACTACAGCCTGCAAGACTGTCATTTAGAACTAAAGGAATGATGTTTTTCAGATAAACAGAAGTTAAAGGAAGTCATCACCACAAAACCAGTGTTACAAGAAACACTAAAGAAGCTCTATAAGAGTAAAGAAATCCTACTTAAAAACAGTCCATCAGTAAATATAACAAGTGGGGAGATAGAGAGAAGGAAAATATGGATGGTTAGAGTGAGTGCAAAACTACTCTGCTTTCAAATGGAACAGGAAGTAAACATAGAATTCTTAATGCTAACCTCAGGGGAACCTTAAAATACATCTTCAGGGAAAAAGTAAAGAAGAAAACAAAAAGGGAAACCAATCAAAACATACACCCAACTACACCCAACCCACCCTAAGAAGAGAAAGAGAATAACAGACATTAGAACTCCTATGAGGTGTGAAATATTCATAGAGAGTGATGCAATTTCATCCTAGAATGTATACAACATTGTAAACAAAAGAAATCATAAAATTGTTTAAAAATACATAATTAAAAATAATTTGAGATAACTTACAATAAAACTGCGGGCACAAATCAATACAAAAACAATGATAAAGGTCAAAGACTGACGTTACAAAGAAAAGGACAGGAAGAACGCCATGAAACACCCCTGACGGACGGCTGCTACAGCAAGCAGAGACGAAATTTCCTTTAGAACTTGCAGCAATAAGTCCAGAGACGCCCATGGAAGGGACCAGAGAGGCTCAACTCCGGACTCCGTGGCCCACCAGCTGCTGCAGACACCAGTGCCCTGCGAAGCTGCACTGCCCCAAGGGAGGTCACTGCCCGGGAGGGCACACTCGACGCTGCGGGGCGATCTGCTCCAGAGACCTCAGCCCTGGCTGGGGGGGCAGGCCAACGTCAGTCTCCATGGAGCACCACCTTGCGCAGCTTTCTCTGCCTCATCCTGCTTCCCCCGTCGTCTCCCGAGCGCACGCCATACATCACTTCCACAAGAAGAGTTGAGAGAGAAAAGTCTGGCAAGAGTGTCTTTCAACTAGTCACAGGATTGCAATGGTTCTGTGGCAGGGAAAGTTCTGCCATTATACCTTGTGTTATTAAACGTAAAAATCAGTAAATAAAGGGATGACAACTTGTAGCATGAAAAACCATTAGATGCCTTTGTCCATGTACAAAAGAAACTCCCCATATCTAAGCATCAGAGCTGTGGTCGCGAAGAGTACTGAGAGTTAGCGACTTTCTTCTGAGCACCTGTGCAGAATTCTTCTCCTCTCTCTATTCCCCTAGGCACCTGCCTGTGGCTCAGTCTTACACACCTGCGATTAGACTTTCCCTTCTTACAGTCAGAGCGGTTTAGTCAGAGGCACAGTTCCATACTGTTATTGACCATCTGTGTCAAAAAATTTCTCTTACTTAAAATTTGTTCAATGTAACTATCAATCAAATGTCTTCGGACTCTCCTCAGATTATTCCTGGTGGGTCCTAATAAAGCACAACTAAAGCAGCAGGGAATTATTTTAGAATTAAAAATTTAATGGTTTGATTGTTTTCCTCCATCATAATACAATCCCTCTTCATCTTGACAACTGCATTCCTAGATTACAAATAAATCCTCTGTATATGTTTACAACATGATGAAAAGCATGTAAAGAAAACTGCTGTTTCACTTGCCAAAACACAAACGTCTTTCAATAAAAGAATCAAGACAGTTTGTTTTATCCAAATATTTTGGTGAGGTCTTAATCCCAGGGGAAAGAACTTTTAATTACAGGTGTGCCTTACTGCCAAATCGAAGATAAAATTGGTAACAACCTCTAAATACATCTAAAATGCTCAACTACATAACTAAAACAGAGTTGGAAACTTTCCACTAACGTACTCTCACCCACCTTCAGAAGCCCTGGTAATTTAGGTAGCGTAAAGATTCTGCATTATGGTAATAACCAAAACTATAAATGCCTGAAAGAAAAGACTTTGGTCTCCAATAAACCCGGGAATCACACTACTGAAAATGTCACCTGCACACATGCACGATGGCGAGAAGGAACACTGAGTTTTCTGCATTTCCACGGCACCTGCTCTGGGAGAGTCCCTGAAAGCACACGAGTTAAATCTCAAGACGACCTTTAAGAACATCTTCAGTCAACAGATTCTAAGACCTGAAGGGTCTATTATTGCTTTGGAAGAGTTACCGGAAGAAGCCATTTGCGAGATGTCTGAAACCTCGAGAAGCTAAAGAGAGGTAGTGTCTGAGCTTGATTTAGAAAGAGCTGACACTGATGTCTATTATCTAAGTGGAGAACAAAAGGAATCCGTCACCACCCACAGGGCAGTACTAGTGGGGACAACATGACGGGGGCAGCAAAAGGCGGAAGCAAAGGACACGGAGCTGGTTCAGCCCGGGCTGGAGATGGCACGAGGTCTTCACCCTGCTGGCAGGACCCCCTGCTCCAGATACTAACGGCATCTCAATCTCAACATGGGACAGCTTCAAGCTGTCCGCTTCTACAAGCGCAGGTCAAGCGACACGAAGGACACGGCAAGACTGACACTGTGTTCTAGCAAGGAGGTGGCACCCGTCCTCCACGACGTCAGCCGCTGCCTTCCTCTCTGCTGGGCTCAGGGGCCCACGACCCAGCCGAGGGGAAAACGGGGAATCTGTAGGTGCACGCCCTGCAGCAACCTGGCCAGCAGTCGTTTTGCTAAATAAGATGCCGGGTGACTTATTTGCATTTTTGGCACAGAAACTGTTTCTGTAATTACTCACTTCTGTGATTAGCATACAACAAAGCTTAGTTTAACATTCAATTCTTTTCCACAGATGATTTGATACCAATAATGTGGCCAAAATAAGGTCTTTCAAAATTGAGTTGAAAACTTCATGACAATGTTTAATGTAACTTCAATTTGAAGTCTCTAACAGATATCACACAAAAGGATTACAGATTTCTATTTTTGCAGACTGGTGACCGTGTAACCAATCTTCCACACTGGGAAAGTAATACCATCACCACCAGGGAAACTTGGATAAACTTAGGCATCTGGTCACTCCAAGGGAGAGAGAATTTAGACTCCATCTATTCATACTGCGACCATCAGGGTTCTCATCAGACGGTTCTTATTCAAGAGAAGTGAAGTTACGGTATAGTTTGCATATAAAGAAGGGTTAGCTCCAGAGATGATTTTCTGGACACACCCTCAGTGAAGCGAGGTTCAAATGAAAACAAATTCTTACGTAGTAAGACACTTACCTCTGGCTTGGGGATGAAGGCCCGGCCTGGAATCGTCAGCATGTGCTGGACGCCACAGAGGTGCTGGGCCATGACGGACAGGCGGCTGCGCTGCTTGCTTCCCGTGCTGGCCACGAGCCTCTGGAAGAGAGTGGGGGTCTCAGCACATCGGTGCCGTCTGCTGAGAAGAGCGGAGCCAGCCCCGTTCTCTCACATTCTGTGAGCACCGGCCGCTGACCTGCTGTGTAGCCCAGCACTGGGAGATTTTCCTCCACGATCACCCCGGGCACCCCAAGAAGTGAGCTTCATCAACAGAATACAGCCAGCAGACAGGGTCAACGCTACCCGAACCAGGGGCTCCTGGGGTGGGTGGGGCTGGAGAGCCGGCGTGCACTCTGGCCACAGCCAGCCGGTCTCCTGCCTCACCACGTGCTGACCCCCCAAACCTTCTGGGTGCGTGAAAACTACGTAATGTGGCTTCTAAAAGCTTTAAGATAAAAACGAATTTCATCTACAAATGGAACACTGAACTAAAAAGCTTCTGCACGGCAGAGGCGACTATCAGAACGACACCAACTGACTGGAGAAGACAGCTGCGCACCACACGCTTGACAAGGGTTGTCTCCAACATCGTAGAGGATTCAGCCAAGTCAGCAACTACAAGCCCACACCCACTCAGAAAGCGGGGAGAAGATCGGAACAGACATCTCTCCAAAGTGGACAGACAGATGGCCCAAGACAAACACCTGACCAAAAGCTAGCCCGACAGCGAAATGTCCTGCCATTCAAACATGGGATTGACAATTCTCTGAAAGACACGGGTTAAGTTATGAAAATTAAAACTCCATTACAAGAAAGGTGATTTGATTAGTAAAAGGCCAGGAAATGAAACCACTTCATTTTTTAATAAAAGGAAACCACTAACCCTTGAGCTTTTAGAAACACTCCTAACAATACAACCAGAAACCAAGAGGTCCAAGAATGTGCAAGACAGTGTCACTGCTCCCGCTGCTCATCTGCAAGGATCTCCATGCAGGTTAAAACATGAGACTTACATTTGAGAGGCCGCATAGCAGACATCAGGGATAGACATGACACCGCACGTGTCTGGAGAGGTGACTCCCGCCCTGTGAGTCTGTGACCATCACACAGCCAGGCCCTGAGACGGTGGGGCAGAGAGGGAGAGGCTAATACGAACCCAAAGAGAGAAGACCACAGCCTCAGCCCGAGGAGAACCCGATCGTGACTCTGGCAGAAAACATATGACCCGTGTTGATGCTCAGCTTTCTGCAACCAGCTCCATGACCTTGGAAGACATTAAACTGCCATGACCCTGAGTTCCATCATCTGTAGAAGGATGCTAGATTTGTTAAGGTCTTACAGCTACCCAGTCTGCATCTACGTCATGAGCTGTAACTTGTCACTGACTCCGTGTCCCGCCTTACTGTGTGTGGGCTGAATTCCAACGCTCAGAATTCCTCCGCAGTCCTACCGAGAAAGGGATCAGGTGACGCCCACGCCCACTTATTTGTTTGTAACTCAGGAAGCCAAGCAAAGTATTTGCTAAAAAGTGCTTCCGATGGCTGAAGCACAGAATTACAAACAGGACGGTGTCAAGAGCAGCAGAGGATATCTAAGAAAATGCCACCATATGTTGTCTCGCTGAAACTTTCACTTTCACCAAATGTGAAAGTCAGTCAGAGGAGCGGCGTTGCCACACTTCTCAAGCACTCCATAAATCAGTCAAATCTCAATGTTCATACGCAACGTAACTAAAATCAACTGCTTGTTATTACAGAAAACAATCACAGCCGGCGAAGTTGAGGCAACATTATTAATAACCAGAGCTGACACTCTGAGTCACTGAAATTAATACTCAAGCCTCTGTTCCTTTGCCCGTTCCACCAAAATGAGAGCACTTAGTATTCTGCATCTCTATTATTCAAGAACAAAAATACCATAATAATCATGTCAACTAAAAAAAAAATCCAATGACAAATCTAGAGGCTGAGAAAACAACAAGAGAAAAAACTATTAGCATGAGCTCAATTCAAAACAGCCGATGAAACAGAACGGGAGCAGGAAATGACAAGGCCTTTAGGACTTGGTGATGTCCCCTCTCAGTGCCTAGCCAACACTAGAGTCCTATTTTGGTGATGAAAATACCAAGACTTCGGAAGGAAAGATGTTATGGTTAAATACTCTAAGCAAAGTTTCTCAGCCCTGGCACCACTGACATTTGGGCTGGTTAGCACTGAGCGGTGCTCTGTCATGAGGACTGGCACCCCTGTGAGGGCTACGGCTCTAAGGGTCCCGGGAGAGAAGGAAGGGGCTACGAAGCACAGGTTTCATGACAGAGTCGTACGTTACTAGAGACAAAGCCATGCAAGACCCAAACTAATGTGAACCATACAGTCTACTCTCAAAGGAATTCTGATGTTAACAAGATTAGTAGAAACAAGCATGATGCGGGTGGACTAAAATACACAAAACACCAGTTTTCACCACTGGACAGCAGAAAGAAATGCGACCCTGGAGAGAAGGGAGAGGTGAGTGGAGGGGCTCAGCTGGCAGCCTGGAGGCCTTTCTCAGGCAGCAGTCAGCGAGGCGCACAGAGCCAGGGCCTGGAGATGGTGGGAGTCCTACAGAGAGAGAGAGGGGGAGAGAGAAGGAGGGAGGAAGGGACAGGGAAAGGGGGGAGAGAGAGGGAGGAAGGGAGGGAGAGAGACCATGTGTGCACACAGGAGCGCGCTTGAGCTCTCAGAGACAAAGAGTCTCTGACTCTGAGCACATTTTTAAGTGCGGGACACAAACTCCAGGGACACTGGGAGAAAGTACCATTAGAAAGCAGCAGGAAGAGAAGGAGGCACAGAACAGGGGTGAGCATGGCTTGCATTCCCATCAGCCTAAACAAGCCACAAAATACAAAGGGCACTGAGCGGATTCCCCAGAAAGGTCACCCCCCCATTTAAAGTTGTCGAGACACACCCCCGCAAAGCTTAAAATCAAGCCTCCAACCATTCTGCAAAGAACTCAGTTACATGCCAGAACAAAACCCTCCACTCAACCCAATACAGGATCTAGCCCCCCACAAATCCAAAACAAAACCAAAAATCCTCTGCAACTCTGTAAAACACTGCCAGGCCTGAAAAGCAGCAGAAAAATTCAACTTAGCATAGAGGAAAAACAAGAATCGAGACGTCCAGCAAGGAAAAGCCCCTTCCACGGACACGACACACTTAAACTTACCGGGTTAATCTGCGGTGGCCTTGCGACCGGCACCGACAGCGCCCCCAGCATAGGGTAAAGGCAGCAACCAGGCAGAGCAGAGGTGAGAGGCTGGAGCCAGGAACCGCCCCTGCCCTGGGGTGCCCGGTGTAACTGGAACAGACTTGAGGGGGCACGGTTCCCCTCCCTTCCACAGGTGACACGCTGTGCCCAACCCATGGCACCCACCCTATCCCTTCACAGAGCGGCAGACGTGCGTGCAGACGAGCTGGGCTCTCACCGAACTGGCAAGCAAGCCTCAAAGACTGGGTCACGAACAAGGCAAAGCCCAGAGGCCATTGGCAGACTTTGAACAGAAACCTCGACAGTCAGAAGAGAGCAGTGGCACTCAAAGTGCTGGAGAGAAAAGACCCTCAGACCCTCAATCCAGAGCTTTGCTCTAGACAAGCGAAAGCTAGAGGAGTTCGTCACTAAAACAGCATCGCAGAAATAAAAAGAAAAGCTAAACGAAAAGGCATCTAAACTAAAAAGAAACAGCACTAACAAAACAAGGAAACACACAAAAAAAGAAAACCACGCTGTAAAAACTAAACTCACAGCAAAAGTAGTGGACTAATCACCTATAAAGCAAGAATGAAGATAAAAAAGGTAAAAATTAACACTACAACAATTAATCAAAGGAATTATATATCAAAATGATGTGAAATTAGACATCAAAAGCGTAAGTTGTGTGGGGGCAATAATGTGGTTTTGAAATGAGTTCAAATATTATGCAGCCATAAACTCAAAATGGAACAATATATACATAAGATCTAATATTGGAACCTCATGATAACTACAAAGCAAATACAGTAACTATACAAAAGAAAATGAGAGAACATAAATATACCGCTAAAGAAAACCATCAATCCTCAAGAGAAGAAAAAAGAAACAGAAAAACTAGGAACGCAACTAGAAATCAAGTAGCAAAAGAGTAATGCATCAATTATCACCTTAACTAAATGAATTAAACACTCCAATCAACAGCCAAGATATGGAAACAGTCTAAATGCCCATCAACAGATGAATGAATAAAGAATATACATACACATAATCTAGTCCTATACATATAAAGAGTAAACAAATGCAATGGAATACTCAACTCTAATAAAAACCTTGCCATTTAGACAACACAGATGGAATCTGAGGGAATTATACTCAGTGAAATACAAAGAAAAAAGCAAACAAACAACAAATCTTTAGACTGACAAGAGACCGGTGGCTCCACGGAAACAGGCCTGGGAGTGGAATGGGTAGACGGCTTGAGCGGAGGGCGGTGGGGATGGACCGGCAAACACAGTTATTGACACGTGAGACTCTACACTGGAAACTTATGTAGGGTTGTAAGTCAATGTTGCTCCAAAGAGTTAACCAATTAAAAAGCACAGAAATGACAGAACAAAATGAATAGGTTAAGATCTTAAAACAGCAATTATAAATATTACACACATGCACAGAGATGCCAAGGAAAGCCATGAACATATGAGAGAAAGGGAAGATAGAAGAAGACTCGAGCGCAACTCCTAGAGATGAGAACACTGAAATTTCAAATAAATGGAATAGAATTAACAACAGATTAGACACTAGAGAAGTGGCTGCAGAAGTTGAGGGCACAGTAACCGCAATTAATTTCACACACGGGGGATCATGAAGCTTTCTCAGAAGAGCTAACCAAGTGCCCACACATTTGTTAAGTGATTCCTTTTTGCTCTGATTTATGGTTCGACCATTACTATGTACTAAGTTGTCTGAATCCAGGCTTTGGAATCTAGCCTGCGACGTGTCTCGGGTGGTGTCATACTGCATTGATTTTTACAGCTTTATATCTTAACATCTGATTGACAAGTCTCCATTTATATATAACTTTTCCCCCAAATTTCTTATTGTTGTAGGTCCATTCATCATGATGACCCTGGAACGTCACACATTTCAAGACATTACTGAAAAAACATTATTTGGAAAAAATGAGCATCTTTACAATAATCATTTTTCCTTCCATGGCTATTTATTTATTTATTTATTTATTTATCTTAGCGATATTTTGAGACACTTGAAGTTTTGTGGTTATTTTAATTATTGAATCAGGTCCCTCTTCTTTTTTCCTTAATTTTCCCAAATAAACAGTACAGCTCCAAATTTTTTACTTCTTTTTCCAATAACTGTTTTACTTCAAACCCTGTTGCTATTATTAAGTTTCTGTGATGTAACTATTTTTTCAAATTACACAAGCATCACAGGCATTTTATTTATCTTCTGGGTCAGCTCTGACTGAAAGTTAATGTTCATCTTGAAACCCCCTGCCTCCCCCAGGTACTGGGCCTCTGTCTCCCAGATTTCACAGCACCTTTCTCCTTGGTGTCTCTAACCACAGTCATGCTGTGTGACCATGTCAGACACTGACGAGGTCGGTGAGTGGCGCGCAGGTCAATGAGCGCCCATATATTAGAAACAGTGAAGCTGGCTTCCAGCTCATCTACACACGACAGTCAACCCCAAGTAGGTAGCAGATAAGAATGTGAAAGGTAAGAGTAAAGCTTCTAAAAGATAACAACAGGAGATCTTGGGCTCTTTGTGGTCTCAGGACGCCAAGGGATTTCTTCAACAAGACACAAAAAGCACTAAGCAGAAATTTAAAATTAAGAACATCTGATCTTCGAAGACACTGTAGAAAGACAACATTTCCTAGAGTGGAAGAAATTTACACTACATTTAACTAATAATGGACTGGAATGAAGACTATGTAAGAACTCCTCCAAGTCTCAAGAAAAAAACAAGCAATCCAATAGAAAAATGGGGAAAAGGCAGGCACTGAATGTAAAAGAGGGTATCCACAAGGCCAAAAAAATAAATAAAATTCTGCTCAATTTCATTATAAATCAGCAAAAGACCAAATAAAATCATAGTATCCTATCGTTCTCCCCAGATCATAACAAAAACCCACAGGTCTGGCAGGGGCAAGTACTGGCAAAGGTAGCATGAAATGAATCCACCTCAGGACTTAGCATTTCCAGTCTACACTCCAAGGAAATCTTGCCTAGAGAGCTCAATCACACAAGACTGTTCATGAAAGGTTTTTTTGGTAATAAGAAGCCAATGAAACTAACTTAGGATCCCCAAACGGGATAATGGACAGGTAAATGGTGAGAGTAAAGGTGGGCAGAACACAGCTATAAAGAAACGATAGCTCTGAGCAACAAGAGCAAACTCCACAGAAGACTTCAAGATAAAAGGAATACATGCTGCATGAACCCATTGGTATAAGTTCAAAAATAATAAAATGAAGGCATATTAATGCTATGGAGACAAACCTACGCGCTCACCTATGCAGGAAGAGTAAGGCACGTGGTCATGGTCTTGCTGACCTTGGTCCTTCGGGGAAAGAGGTGACTCAGCTGCTGCACACACGCCTCCTTGAGTTACTGACGTGGTGGAGGGGGCGCAAGTGTTCCTTTGATTATGTCACGTCTGTGACATTATTCACTCTGTGTATTTACATGACGCCATGAAATTTAAAAACACCTGTCGTCTGCAGATGCCTCCTGAAGCCTCTGCAGCTCTACTGGCCCGGCTGGCATTGCTGAGAGGGGAAGGGAACAGTCTATCTACGGAATCATCAACTGTAACCCCCTGCCCTTTCTCAGCTCCGAACGGGTGGGCCCAACCTGACTGTCATCCACAGGTTCAACACATCCGTTTTCACACATCACACACGGGCCGAGTGTCGATGTTTTTCATGCCACACATTTTCTGTGGCTCGCTCACCGTCGCTATGGCCCATGGTGGCCCCACGCCCCCCCCCGCAGATGCACCTCATGCCGGCCTCCCGGTCGCGCCTGTACACGGCCAGTGCGGAGTGCGCTGCTGCTGGGTTCTCTGAATACGGATGCAGCGTGAACTATGAAACAGTCTTGATACCAACGTAGTGCCACATGATTTATAATTTGATCACAAGACACATCAGCCAGTAGAAGGTAAAACTGACCTCTGCCACTTCCTTCTGAAAAGTCAAAGTCATCTGAGTTCTGCCGTACGTAAAAGGCCCATCTCTGCGAGAAACGTTTTCAAGCCACCTGATGATCAGTGGAGTCGACACGCTAAAAGGCAGGTTTCCAATAATATGCACGTTGGGAGGGTCTGGTGGCAGGAGAAAAGAAATGCGCTTGGAATGATTTCAATATATTCTGAGTACAATTTTTAGTTAAGAGTAAAATCAAACTGCTTATTGATAGCATCAAAAACAACATATACAAATACATGGTTGAGTATATTTTACTTCATTTACTCTTCAAAAGCAATGTTGTCTCTAATCGGCCTAAGGAAAATCCCTTCCCAATTTGTGCACAGTGAACTCTGATTGTCCTGAACTGAACGTCCTCAGGTTTCTGGCCGAGGAAAGCCACTGGGGCAGAGCTGGTGTGAGGGACACGGTAACTGCTCCAGGCAGCAGTGGAGAGGTCAGAGCGTCAGAGGTAAGGCCGCAGCTACAGGCTGGCCAGCAAACGGAATGTGTGCACCAGCCAGGGGCTGAAGGGTGTGGAGGTGAGGTCCCTCAGGCAAAGCTGCAGCATGAGAGGAAAAGAGGGCCGAGAAACCTCTCAGAAACAACATGTGAAGAGAGCAGAGAAAATTCCTGATAATGTAACAGGAAGAGAGGGCCTGCTATGAGGGACTAGAAGAGCAGGAAAATCTTCCAGAAAGGAGTGGATGTCAGTCTAATGAGGCCAGAGAACTCGACAGCGCAGGCGATGAGGTCACGGTGGCTGGAGCCGGCTGGGCAGAGAGGAGCAGAGGCCAAGTGCCGAGGGGAGAACGTGTGTGGGAGGTGGGCGCTGACCCCTCTGAAAGGCAGCCCTGGGGCGGTCATGGCCCTGGGGCAGTGGGCAGGGCGCCTCCAGCTCCTCCATCTTTGGAGAGATCTCAGAGGCAAGTGTTGTCCCCACCTGTCTTTGCCCAATAAACTCTACATGTGAAAGAAGATGAAAATACAGTGAAAAAGAGGCTTGAGTGTCTCCTGGTTAACAAAACCATGTCTTTTTTCACCCCTGGAAAAGAGCATCATTTTACAGTTCACCCATTCTACGTCATTTCAGACACATTAATTTGCCAGAACTCAAAACTTGAAAATTCGAGATGTCAGAATTTAGAAAAAGTAAATTAGATTTTATATGGGGAAGAAAGTAGAAAGCAAAAAAAATTTAGAAAATGCCCAAAAAGCAATTTACTATTTAATTATGTTCTGATAATTTTAAATATATAATAGCAAATACTAATAAGAAACGCATCTAGTTATTTGTAATATAAATAATTGTAAAAGAAAATTTAAAAACCAACAATGCACTCACCATCCTCCCACTGTCTTTTAAGACTTTCTGGAAAAGCCTTTTCTACTTTATATGTCAGTACATCTCCATGGACAATTCTCAGTTTTCCAGGTGCTGCATCGGAAAGCATCTATTTTGTGAGACAAGATCAGTAAACGAGTTCACACTTTGGAGAACAATGATATCACTTTTGTGCTCTGTCATTAAATCCACCTGACGAGCCGGACTTGGAGTCCCAGCAGTGGACTCAGTGCGCGGACTCACCGAAACAGAACTGTGGTCTTTCACTCGTCACACCTACGAATAACTGGGGATCGCAGCAGAGAACACTGTAAGCAGAGTTTGCAATTTGACAAAAAAATCTACCTTTAACCCTCAAAGTGATTGCTATTCTACAGAGATTTAGCAAGAACTCAACTTCCACCTGTGAGCTTTTAACTTAAGAGATTAAGGACCCTAAAATGAAACACTGAGAATTAGTAACAAATCATATGAAAGGTGTGCTTGACTGAATTAAATCTTGAAAGCCTGAACGTACACAAAAGACCCCACCGGCAGAGCAGGCCAAGAGGTGTGCCCCGCCGGAGTACTGGCACCCGACCGGACAGGGTGCCCGACTGCGACATTCTCCATCCGCAGGCACTCAGCCTAGTGAATTAGGCTGCGCTTTTCAACAAGAACTATTTCCAGTCAATTTCTACCTTCAACCACCATTTTACATCCTGTCCCTTCAGTCTTTGAGTACAAAAGAAAAGGGGGTTGGGGGCGCCTTTCCTTTGTAACCGGACTCCCCATTGATCTACCTCAGAGGGGACTGCAGGAAACTGTGAAAAACCTCTCACAGCAGGCAGTGTGGGCACAAGAGAAAGGAATCTGTCCTGTGCTAAATGCCCCTATACTAGATTCCTGAAGTCCTGGGGTCAAAACCCCCACCAGATGTGGTCCCTGAGCTCACCAACTTAACATGCAGGAGTAAACTGCTATTTAACATCGTACTGGGGGTCTTAGCCAGAGCAAGAAGGCAAGAAGAAGAAATAAAAGGAATCCAAATAGGAGAGGAGGAAGTAAAACTACTACTAGTCGCTGATGACGTGACTATACGTGTTGAAACCCTAATGCGCCCCCAGCAAACTACTTGAATGAATGAATGAAGGCAGTTACGTGGCACAAGAATTCGCTGCCGACTCAACCAACGTGAAGAAAGGGAACGAAGTCAACAGAACGACTCCTTTACGACAGAAGCAAAAAGAACCAAATACCTTTGACACACTCAGCAAGGTGATGAAAGGCCTGTACACCGAACACCAGGAGGCTTAAAAGAGATGGTGCGGAACCGCGCGGGTGGGTCCAGCGGACGGGGAAGAAGCCTCGACCACTTGGTGGAGGGCAGGGTGACACGCAGCCGAGGAATGGGGAAGCTGCACTACGGACTTACGTTATTTCGCAAAGCAAAATTACCTCAATCAATATAAATTAAATTCACAAATGCAAATGAAGTAAGTGATGAGTATAATCCGTGAGCACATCGTTGCTCAGGTGGACACAGGGACAGTGACCTTCCTCGTGGTCTCAGCTCCACGGGCTCTGAGAACCCTGGCTCCAACCAGGAGCTCCTGCTTGGAACATCCCTAAGTCCTGCTTCTCGAGCTCAAAGCTGGTTTCTACCCCGACGCTCTCTCCTCGCCCAAGTCAGGAACTGGCAGGTGTTAGGCTGGCTCAGAAAGACGGGACAGCGGGCAGGGACAGCGGGCATGCCCGGCGGCCAAGCCCGGGAAAAAGGTGGATGACGTCAGAATAAGGGATGCGACCCCCACACCTGGATTCACGGGGCCAATCCCCAATCGTGATATGGGAAGCCCGCGAAATTCCTCTGCTTAAAGAGCCGGTACCCCTTTGTTCTGCGCGTGACTTCCCCAGGCCCGTTTTGCGGACTTGGGAGTTTCGCC
>RJWH01005169.1:0-83957 GCA_004363575.1 Solenodon paradoxus | reverse complement strand
CTCCAGCAGGAAGAGCTATAAGCACTGAAGTGCTTCCTGGCTCTTGTCCCACTGTGTCTCAGGCCCCCTCTGCATCACTCTCTCTCAGTTCGCTCCTCTCTGCTGCCTCCAACTGCTCTTACTCTCCGAGTGGGAGCTGATGTTGCTGAGGGTCCTCAGTTCTCTGTGTGACCTGCTCCACCAGAGCTCCCATCGCTCACAGCAGAGGTCAAATCTGATTCACATCATACTTTAACAACTGCCGCTTTACTTTATTTCTAAAACACTGCTCTCTTGCCTGGATCATTCTGCTGTTGAGACAGTGCATTAAAATGATATTACTTGTTACCATTTTTAATGATAGAAACACTTTCTGGGTATTATTCCAAAAAAAGGCAACTTCTCTTGCTTTCTACTGTCTCAGGAACTTCCCATTTGACTCTCTATCAGGACTTCCTGCCTTGCAGGGGTCACGAAAACAAAAATGACAAAATCCAATGATTCATAGTGTCTGCAATCTTCAATGATTTTATTTGCTTTTTGCTCTTTTGTGTTTCCTCAATAAAGCAGCTTTATCATAGAATGTATGGACTAGTATTGCCTTTACTTTTTACTCTTGGTTTTGAGCTCTTTCATCTGACAAGTGGTTGTTCATGTATAAAGGAAGCTGTCCCATGCATTTACTGCTGTCCCAGGAGAGGTAACAACCAGCAGCTGATATCCTCTGCATAGCTCTCTTCCAACCCACGTCCAACAAGGGGCTGCTGAGGAGTGACACCACACCAAAGCAATACTTTGACACTTGCAGGCTGTTGGAGAATTGAACCAAGTCTGATAGTATCCACCTAGAGATAGCATCAGGTACCATAGGTTAAGGGCTCATCTCCCAAAATAACCTTCTATTTCAGATATCAGTTACAAGCCCAGGTAGTTACTGACTGGCTATAGACCTCTGACTCCCAGGTAATATTAATTTGTTAGACTGTTACACAAAACTTGGTAAATTTGCTTACTTGCTAGATCACAGATTTATTACAAAGACTCTAACTCAGGAACAGCCAGATGGAAAATGAACATGCAAGATTTAAGGAAAAATGATGAAGCTTCCATGTATTTTCCAGAGGCACCATTCTCCCGAAATCTCCATGTGCTCACCAACTAGGAAACTCTGAAGCCCCTTCCTCTAGGCTTTTTATGGAGGTCTCATGACATAGGCATGGTTGATTAAATCCTTGGTCACTGGCAATTGAATTCAACCTCCAGCCCTTCTCCCCTCCTAGAACGTACAGAGGTGGGGCTAGAATCTTACCCCTTTAATCATGTGGTTCTTTCTCCTGACAACCAGTCCCCATTCTTAGATGCTTCCCAAAATATCATCCTCATTAACATAGACCCGTTAAGAGTAACAGACATTCATCAAAACTTTTATGACTCTTAAGTTTTCTCTGGAACTGAGAATAAGAGACCAACTATTATGACAAGAGATACTCTCATTATTCTAATGATTCAGGAAATTCTAGAGTTTGAGGAAGCTACAGACCAGGAACTATGGATGAAGACCAGATATGTATGAGAAATATACTTTGGTCATCTAAATGACCAGATATATTTCTTGTCATAATATCATATATCCTGACACTCAGATTTTCTTTCCAGATAAGACTTCATCTTAAATGCGTAGTGCAAGATGGAGTGGGGGGGGTGAAATCTGACCCACCATCATTGTATATACTGTTTTTTATTGCCACACAGGTAGTAGGACTTAGCCACCCTTCCTTTGTCTCTAAGACCACTCCTTTACCTATCCGAAGGATCATCCTAAATGTTCAGTTGTGGAAACAATTTTCTGGCCAATTAGAATCAAAGAATATTTAAAGAGAGTAAGATATTTGATTTTTAATAAGAATTTACTTCATAACCAAGATCCTTGACCAAAAAGGTGTATGAAGAGTAAAATAAGCACATCTGAACTGCAAGTATACACTAGAAAAATATCCTGAGGAAATAACACAAAGGCACAATGATGTACGCACAGAGATGTGAATCCCAACAAGCTTCACAGAGAGAATGACTGTAAACTATGAGGTATGACAAGGGAGCCAGTGGAGAAAGCCTTCTTAGCAAATGGTGAAACTGTACAGCGACATGCAAGTGAATGAAATTAGATCACTCTGAACACCTTATACAAAGATTAGTTAAAATAGATTGGAGACTTGGATGAAAGATCAAAAGTCATAAAATACACATAAAGGAAAATAAGGGCAACATGTTCCATGACGTTGGCCTTAGCGAGGTCTTTGGGGACACAACTCCAGTGGCAAGAGAAATAAAACCCAAAATATACAAATGGAATTGCATCAAACTAAAAGATTTCTACACAGAGAAAGAAACCACCATCAAAACAGAAGACATGCTGTTGAATGAGAGAAGATATCTGCACATCTGGCAAGGGTTTAATATCCAAAACGTATTTAAAAAAAACTCATAAAACTCAACAACAGAAAAACAATCTGTTTTTTTTAATGGGCAAAAGATTTGAATAAATACTTCTCCAAAGAAGACATACAGATGGCCAATAAGCACATGAAAATATGTTCCACATACTTTGTAATTAAGGAAATGAAAATCAAGACAACAAGATATTACCTCATACCCATGAGAATGGCTATTATCCAAAAGACTGGCCACAAGAGTTGGCAAGGAAGTGAAGGAAAGGGAATCCTTATACAGGTTGATGGGAGTGCAAAACAGTGTCACCAAGCAATATGGAGAGTCCTCAAAAAATTGAGAATTCATACAAATGGCTTACAAACATATGAAAAAAATCACTCACCAACAGAGAAACACAAATAAAAATCACAATGAGATATTGCTTCACACAATGAAAATGGCCTTTATCAAAAAGACTTAAGTGAAATAAGTCAGAAGGAGAAAAACAAATATCAGATGATCTTGCCCATAGGCAGAACACAAAGAAGCAAAGGAAATAAACAAATGAAAATTAGCCCTGGGACTCTGATGACAAAATTAAGGCTACCAGCACAGAAGGTGATTAATGCAGGAAGAAAGGGCAGTGGGTGTGGGGGGGTCCAATGACAGAAGTGGGGAACTAGTCAGTATCCGGTGGTAGGCAGAGTCTATCATATGTGATGAAGACTGAAGCTGCACATCTAAAATTTATATTGTGTTATAAATCAACATTACCTCAATTTTAAAAAGAAAATGTATTCTAGAAAGAGAGCAGTCACCTGTCAAGAATGCTTTTGAAAAGAGACATGCACTAAGTGGGAGGTTTAGATTAGAAGAGAATCAATAGATTACATTAACATCCCTTTTACTGAAATCCTCAAAATATTTGTACAATATATCTGGCCAAACCTATTTTAAAATATATTTGGGATTCTTTTTGTCAAGAGAAGGAAAGGAAATGATGAAAAATCAATGAAAGGCATAACTTATAGGGCAGTAACAGTTCAAATGTTCAGTTCAGCAATAACTATGGGTTGAGAAGGCAAGAAGTTCAGGAGGCATAGCTGAGTCCCTGTATACACTTTCAGTAGCTCAGAACTAGGGAGACCATGCTAGCCTGTTGGAGATCTAATAATTCCTTCCTTCCTCCTTCCCCTGCTCCCTCTCTCTTTGGCTAGTGATCATCTTGTTCTCTTCCAGGTGTGGATCTTAGAGCAGCAAAACAGGATCTTGGACAGCAAATGGACCCTCCTCCAAGAGCAGGACTCCTAGACCCTTGGGCTAAACCTGCAGCTTCTATTCATCAGCAATTTCAGGAGGCAGTAGGAAGCTCTCTTCCTCTTTAGTAATTGACAGGACACCAAGTTCAGAGGCAGGCAGCATGTGGTGGAGGACTTCAAGAAGAAGGAAAGAAATGAGCTATTTGAAGCAAACCACCTCATTTCTATGGAGAGAAAAGGTCTGCTTGTAAGCAGGATTCCTTAGGATTAAATAGTCAATGGAAACAAAAATCACAAATTATTGTTAAGAAAAATCTCAACAAACAAAATGACAGTGACCTTCCTTACCAAGTTTTATGCAGGTGCTCACATTCTGGCAGAGTAACGTCCTGCCTGGTAGATAGTTCGAGGAAATCATGAGAAGACACAGGTGGCAAGGACATGGCTTTTATTGTACTCACCACCTGGGGTTCATGGCAGTGGGTCAGTCATATTTCAACCTCCCTGACGCCGGCGGGTGAGCATGCTTCCAGAAAGCTATGGCACCACTGATGGGCAGGGGGCTCCTTTATAGTGGGTATCAGTAGAGGGTGGGTAGTGAGCAGGCAGGAACAGCTGGGTGCAATGCGCAGACATCCCAAAGACCTAGATCAGCATCTTGGGGGCAGGTGTGGGGACAACCAAAATTCAAGATGAACAACTGATAAAATAAGTAAATGCTTCTTCCTCCTCTCTCTTCCTGCCTGCCTGCCTGCTCGCCTTCATTCCTGCCTACACCTTTCCTTTAAAAAACAGAAAACACAAAGAGAATGATCCACTTAATGAAAAATGGTGTATGACATCATCCTCTGACATGCAGTTACATCCCTACAACATTTCTGCCTGCTCTCTTTGTTTTCTTGTGTTGTGTTGATTAAAGCTAAATTCTAACATGAAGGTTTTCTGTGTTCTGTTGCTGAGGGTGCATTGGCTCTGAAACTTTCTCCTCCCACACACTGGGCCTCCTCTTTGGAGAACCTATCTCAGCCCCACTGACACCTTACCCTGCTTCATTCCCAACTCTGCTGTCAACATTATGTGATACTTAGTTATTCTCTGGGTGGTTGACTACCCTTAACTTTTCAGCCCTCTCTCACTCGGAGTTCTTTCTCAACATTGAAACTTTTAAAAAATTTTTAAAAAAGAACTTGAAGCCAGGGTCCTGGAAGCTGGCTCACTTTCACCTGCTAGCTGAGGGTTTGTTTTCAACTCCCCATCCCATTAGTTGGAGGGCTGGTCTCCACCCTGAACTCTCATTTTCCCTGAGACACCCCCACATTCCAACCATCATCAGAGAAACATCATACTGATCCAGCAGAACAGGGGCCAGCTGATAGGAGGCAATGCACATGCTTTTCTATGGTAGTAAGGCTTTTGCCACAAAGTTGTTAATTTGCTATGCCTCTGAGATTGTATAAATTGGTTCAAAACAGAAACTATCCCGAATTTCGGTGGATAGATTTGCAACCACATTGGCACTAAATGAGTTGGAATGGATTCCCTTGGCGTCCAGAGATATGAAAGGCCTCCTCTTGACAAATGTTTAAAATTCATAAAACTGGACATCTACAGTGACTGTGAGTCTGTAAAGTTTATCTCCATAACTTTTAGATAAAGTGAGGCTCTCAAAAATCCAGTAAAATAAATTGATAAGACCTCCAAAAGTGTCGGTTAAAGACTTTGTTCTGAAGTGCTCTTGGCAAAAAAAGGTGAGGTGGGAAAGATGGTTCATATTGCCAGATGACACTCAGATTAGCATGTAGGTGGTTCCTACTAGAACATTCTCCTTTTGTGACAGGATATTCATTTTCAGGACAACGTGTATGCGAATTTTGACAAGCAAAAAAGGATATCGGAGGTTTGTTCAACTCCACCCAGGTGTCAGTGTCAGGGTTAGTCTTGTGACTTTTAGAAAGAGATAGGCTCTTTAGACCATGCTTACACAAACTTATTCTAGAATCTGGCTCATCGCACATCCCATACCTGGTCTTGGCTGTAGGCAAAAGTGTAAAAAGCAAGGAAAACTTCCACAAGAACAGTAATAACCAACTCAGTTATAATAACATGTTGTTAATTTGAAGCCAAGGCAGAGACCTTCACCTGTAGATCAAGAATCAAATTGAGAACTAGCCTTATTCAGTCATTTCAGATGGGTATAGGCTGTGCTATGGAATCGGTTGCCAGGCAGAAGCTTTGGAGCTAGGGGAGAATTAATGACTTACCTGCCTTCTATTATATAGCTCTAGGGTTTAAGGTCAAGGACATGGTGGAAGCAGAGCTTAGAAATCACCATGCTGTACAGTCTCAAAAGTTGATGGGGGAAACTTCCCAACCAGCCAGGCACATACTAGTCCTCCGGATCCACATTTCCTGCAGGCAGGTTACCTACAGGCCCCCTCGCCACCCTTGAGGGAGGCCAGATGAGCACCCAGGTCTATAGAGGTGACCGACCTGCCATCAGGCATGATCCTCAGAGCAGAGATCAGGCGTTTCTATTCCAGTCACCTGTGAATAGGACCGCCCAAACAAACAGAGGATACCCAGTTAAATTTGAGTTGCCCGTAACAGCCATTATCATTTAGTTTAAGTCCCAAATATTACATGGAACACACTTATACTAAAAAATGTCATTTATCTGAAATTCACATTGAACTGCACCTAACATGTTTTATCTGCTAAACCTGGCAGCCCTACCTGGAAGGAGATCTGTCCTCATCATGAACTTCAGACAAGTGCCCTGGTGGTCGGGCTGCTGCTCTGGGTCTCTATTGTGAAGGGATAGAAAACAGGCAAAGACCAAACTCAAGGTCTTCTGCTCCACACCACTCCCTCCCTGCTCCAGGCTGCACCCATCGATCTGCCCCAGCACAAATCTCCTCGGCCTTGAGCTCCCCTGCAGTTTTTCAACAGGTTTTGTGTGCATCATTGGCATTTTCTAGTACCCATGCTTTCCATGTGTTTCTGTTGTTTCTCAGGATTGACCTTAGGAGACGGAGACAGCAGTGTAGCTGGCCATCTTAACTGGAATTTGAGCCATGAATTGTTTTTTAAAGGACATTGTGTCTATTCATTAGCTATGTCATTTATCAAGGTATGTTAACATGGGGGAGAGGGAGTAAAAGCAAATATTAGGTCAAAATATTAATAATAATTGATTCTGCAGAGCAGGAATTTGGGTAACAGTTATTTTCCTATTTGTACTTTACGGCTACGATAAAGACAAATGTCCTCATTATCCCCGTCCCCCATGAAATACCACATTTATTGCATGCTGAATTCGTGCATTTTCTCTTCTACCCCACTGTGTAATCACATCATTGTAACTACTAAGGCTTTCTGGTCCTTGTTGGTTTCTGATACAAAAGGCCCTACTCATTGCTTGTCTGCTTTTCCTCCATATTTTCTGGTTATTCTCTTGTGTTTTCTTTTTTGCAGCAGTAGTTTTCGTTTTTGTTTTTTTTGGAGTTTTTTTTGGTGTTACTGTAGCTATTAGCACCCCTAGGTCTCTCAGAGTTTGTGCCGTGGAGCAGAAGCCTTCCTTTTCCATCATGCTTTTTAATACTTGTAGGTAGTGTGTGAGCGCTGCTGATCTCTGTACCCAACCACAATGCTAACTCTTGTTACAGTGATGGGGCCAATTGACAGGAAGAGGCAGCACCAGGATCCAAGGACCAGTCCTCCCTCTGAGAACCTGTCCTTCCCTGTGGCCTCTTCCCTCTCTGGCCTTAGGGAGAGGTGCAGGCAAAACAGGAGGGTGGGCCCACGTTCCCCACCACCCGAGTCCTTCCTAGTCTTGCTTGCCCCCTGGTGGAGATGCTCTTGTCCTGGGCGCTGAGAGCAGATACACCGGGCTCCTCACCTAAACGGGGCAGCTGTGGGGCAATGACACCAGCAGGGACATACTGAGACCATGGCAAACACCAAGCCAGGCTGCCCTTGTGCTTGAAAACCGCAGCCCACGCCAGGCGGAGGAATGAGAGCTTTGGCCCCAGCTGGCATGGCTCACCGCTCTCTCCTCCCCAGCTCTGAACTCTAGCCAAGATTGTTTGTCTTTCCTCTTCCTGACAGGTCCTATGTGTCTCTTAAGCCTTGTTTTCCCTACTCTGATTCTCACTTATTCCCTGGTGATGAAGGACTGATGGGTGGAATATGATCGTCTTCAGCCTTTCAACAAAGGCTACCTAAAAAGTGTTCATAATCTCCTTATTTTCTCATATATGCTGTCTATCACTCAGCAACCCACACGATCACTATGCAATACAGCTTAAGATTACCTGTGACTAGCTGAGTTCTGGACACCATGACAATTTAAAGAAAGGTGTGTTCTGGTAAGTGCAAAAACCAGAACTATACCTACAAACACACACACAGAGAGAGAGAGAGAGAGAGAGAGAGAGAGAGAGAGAGAGAGAGAGAGAAGGAGAGAGGGAGGGAGAGAAGGAGAGAGGGAGGGAGAGAAACCAAAAATCAAGAGGCAAAGACAAGCATGTAAATGATGAAGGTATGTGAGCAAGTGAGCAATAGTAGATCCAACTTAGAAAGGCTAAGCAAGTGTTAGTTCCTTTAGGGGAGATGTTGAAACATGTAGAAAACAGTACAAACCAAACAAAAGGGCCTCCATCATATCCCTGAAGTCATTCCAGAAAGAATCGACAAGAGATCGCACAACTTCTCTAGATGGGCAATTTCCTGCTTTACTGCCAGACCATAGAAACCCTTGGACGTGAATCAAGGTCTTCTGCTGGGGTTTAAGAGCATTGTCTGGTGACTAGACCGGCAAAGAAACAGACTGGTCCCTAATCACAGTGCCTTTCCCCTTTCCTCACACCTCCTCTTTCCCAATTCACTCATCATTTTCATTATTCCCTGGACTGCCTCCAGGTTGGCCAACTCTTGCTCAATGAACCAGTGTTCGGAGTGAATGACAAGCACTTTGAAACATTCCTTTGAAAGGAATTAATGTCTCTAGTTGGACTAATGGCACCTCCAGAATACCCACTTGGAGTACATCTCAGAGGGCGCTGGGGCGTCTGCTGGTGGAGTCATTCACCATTTTCACTCAGATGGAGGCCGCATCACAGACATGGTGCTAGTCTGTTCAGTGGGAACACTTTCATTCCACCAGATTCCAGAAAGATGTCTGGGTTTGCACCCTAGAAGCCCTCTTCCCGCAAAACTACATAACAATCTATTGCACTTCGAAAGCACACAAAGACACCTGGTTCATTAAAATAGTCCTCTACTGAATTCTCCAAAGAGAGGAATTCTTTTGCAATAATGGGTCATAGGTCCTAAATTTTCATTCCTCTGTGTGGACCTTTGACTGCGTGCTTCTCTTAAAGCTACTCACAGAGTTACCAGTTCTCCAGTTACCTCGAGTCAATCATTCCCAGCGTGATGGCTCAGTTTCTCAACATCTTTGTCATTTTTGTCACCATCATCTTCATCACTGCATGCTCACTGTGTACCTGCAGGTCAGCTGAGCGTCAGGCAGCCCAGAATGAGGCATGGACTCAAGACCCAGGCTGGATGCCTCAGGGGCCTGGCGCTCAGGGGGATGATGGAAAACACGGTGCTACATTCCTTGCCCATGGAAACAACCAGTGATGCAGTAAGTGATGCGTCACCAAGATGTCTTAGAAAGAAGCAGCTTTACAGACAGGTGGGTGTTCATTTGCAGAAGAACATGATCCTGTCTTAGGCATCTGTGGATGGATTCACTCTGTGATTTACCCGTGAGACATGCTCAGCGAAGCCAATTACCCCAGCCTGCTTAGGCTACGTCCTCATGTGTGCTTGAAATATGACCCTTGGAACCAATGGGGAGAACAAGGCTCCTCTGAAGCCCCTAACGCCTCTTTGAACATCCATCACCGTCTGAAGTTCATATCGTAAATTCTGGTACATGCCATCTTCTGTGACTTTGGTTCTTTCATATATGCCAACTGTGTCTTCTCACAGCTCGGCAGGCCCCTGGAGTGGAATCATGCAACATGAAAGCTTTATGTCTAGTGCACAGGGGATGAGTGTGACATGGGGCACAACAGTGAGCGAGGGGACGGGAGACAGCAGTTTTTCTCCACTGCCTATGGAAGTCAATAATGTGCACTTGTAGACTTTTCTGGAGCTAGCATGAGCAGGCCAGGCCTAGCATCCAGACCACAGGGTCACAGCCAGGCCACCAAGGAGGAGGATCCCCATGCACACTGTCCTGCTCCTCCTGTCACGCTCCATGTCCTAGAAGCAGTGTGGGTGCATGGGCCTCTTTCAATGTCCTATCCCAGTGCCTCACACATTGAAGGTGCCAACAAATACTTGTTAAAAATGTAAATGAACACATGCATCTTGTTTGAAACTGAGGGTGAGAGATGAGTCTCAAAAGCAAGAAGGTGGGAGAGCTCCCATGAGAGATGAGTCTCAAAAGCAAGAAGGAGGGAGAGGCCCCGTGAAGCCCAAATTCACAAGGTACCAAGGCAGTGCAAGGCCCAGCATGGGGAGAGGTTACTGCTCTGGCTGTCACTCCCTGCTGCTGACAGACACCCCACCCTCCACAGCTACCCCCCCAAGGCCAGTAGCAACGTGACGAGATGGTGTAAACAGTGTTCAGCTGTCTCGCCCAGCCCGTGCCCACAAGCTTTACTCACACACCCTGCCCACATCACTGGGGCTTCCAGTGTCATGTGCCTCCCTTCTCATGGGGCCTATGGGTCCCTGCCTCCCAAGAAGAGCCATAATGTCCTCTCCCAGCAGTGTCCCTGCTTGACAGCTGCTCTTCAGCACAAGCAGAGAGACCTGGTGAAGCCCAAATGCCGGGAGCAAAGGAGGTCAAGACATGCCTGCAATCCTCTCCTGGTAGAGTCCCTGTGGGGTGACTGTGAGGGCCCTTGAGATGCTGGCATGGCGCCCTCTCCCTCCAGGAAGCAGCCCCACTGTGCTTCCCAGGCATCAGGGGACTTTCCTCATGACTCTGCTGCGAGGGGTCATGGGCGAAGGTGGCTTCAGCAGGGGGAGTGCCAGCACGGCCACCAGATGGCCATGTAGCCAACAACCCGTGTCCTCAGTTTCCCCTCTCCAAGGCTCCTTCAGACTCTGAGGATTGACTCTGATCCTCTAGCCACCTCCTCTGTCTGGAGGCGCCTGGTTGGCACCACATTTGTGCGTATGTTGTGTGAATGTTAGGATGCTTGAGACCATGTGCTCGTTTGAAAGGACGGCTCCATTCAATTTCTCTTAAACATAAGTTTGAATACAAGGAGCACTCATTTTGCTGCTGAAACCCACTGACAGGGACTTGAGGGCTGGCGCGTGGCCGAGTGTAGTGACTGGTCATGTTGGCAGTGGGAGGGAGCAGATCAGGTGAGGGCTGACCACCTGCAGGGAGATGTGCCAAGTCCTGAGTCCTTCTGTTTTCTTGAGACCAACAGGCATATTTAGTGGCCTTGGGAGAGCAATTATTGCCACTGGATGGAGCATCAAAGGGGACCATGAGGTGGAGGGTCCCACCTCCTTTGATTCAAGCTGGGCGGCCCCATCAGTGACCCCCACAGAGGGGACGCAGGCTGCGCTGGTGTGAAAAGTCAGGCCTGAAAAGTGCTTCCAGTGGGGCCACTCTGGGCACCACCCCAGAGTGACCTCTGCTCTCAACCCTGGGGTGGGGAGCTGGGGGACCCAGGTTGTAGTGCACCTACAAACAGCCTCCCTTTCTCTTTCAGGGTATGCTAAGCAGGGGAGGGGTTCATCTGCTTTGTTCACTGCCCCATCTTCTGGATCGAGAACCACGGACACCTGGCACACAGCAAATGCTAGTGAGTAGTTATTAGCCAGATGGCAGAAGTGCGTCCAAGCAGGATCGCATGTATGAAGAGACTGGAGGTGGGTGGCTGTGGTCTCGTCCTCAGACACCGCCCAGGGACCCTGGCCCTGTGTCTAAGGCCAACTGGCTCAAGGGGATTACCTAAGTCCCCTTGTCCCCATTGACCTTCACCATCTAAACTGCCCTCCTCTGGCCCTGGCCTGGTAGGTAGCCCAAGAGCCTAGGTATGGCTCCTACTCCCTCAACCTTGGAGGGTGTGCCTCCATGCCTGCCTCTCCTCCTCCACCAACCTCTGCAGCCCCAGTGCTGCCCAGTCTCCTTGGAATCAACAGCTGCCAAGAGCCTCAGTGTCCCACTGAGGATGGGAGAGACAACCGCACAGGACAGGCCAGGAACAGGGAAATCAAAAAGCTTGGCATGCCCTGTCTCAGACACAGAGCACATACCATAGCTCTTGTGTCGAGCTCTCCTCAAAACCTCAAGCAAATTCCTCCAGACAGACCCAGTAATGCCAAACTGAGACACCAGAGCTCTGGAAAACCAAAAGGAATCCTTCACTCTTCTTCAGATTAGACAAACTCTGCAAAGGGGACCTCTGCCACAATTCCACTGCAGGTAACAGGAGGCAAGTTGGGGGAAAGGAGAAACACCCCTAACCCTCAGAGATAAACTAACACTCAGGTACCAGAAAACCAAAGCAGGTAGAGAAATGCACTGATGTGTAGGCCAAGCGCTGGGAGTCTCAGTGAACAAGTGCAAAGGGCTTAGTACCTGGGTAGTTTCTGAGAAGGCTTTGTGGGGGTGAGTTCTAGGCAGAATTATAAAAGAGGCTAAAATCAAAACAACAAAATTTTCTTGGCAGAAAAAAGAGAGAGCATTAATAATCTACGTATACTCCAATTGTCTCTTGAGGGTGTTGACACAGGCTGCCAGGGAGGCGGGTGTCCCAAGCACCCATGGAGACATTGGCCACCAGGATAAAGGTTACAGAAGAAGGAGGGAGGGAGGAAGAGAGGTGAAAGCCTTATCGATATCCATCTATCTCAACAAAGTCTGTGAGAGGATATAGCTTCAGAAATGACCACCAAGATGGAAAAGTTAGAGAGAGGAGAGAGAAAAGGAAGCAAGAGAAGGAAGTGAGGAGGGGATAGCTTGAGAGAAAGAAGAATGGAAGTAGAATGGGATGCGATGCCCAGGAACTGGTTCCCCGGAGAGGCGTGGGAAAGTAGGCATGCTCCGGAGGGCCTGGAGATGGAGCGGCTCTCATGGGAGCTGGAAGGGAGAAGTTGCAGAGCCCCCATTCCCTGCCCTCAGGCACTCCCCATTCTTGACCCTCCATGGAGGGTTTTCTCCTCACAGCTCAGAAAGCAAGTGTCCCTTCTTTTAGGAGAAAGATTCGCATGCTGTGAGTACAGAAAACTAGGACAATGATTCTTTCCTCCCCAGACAGGCACACCACCCCAGCTAGGACCTGGGTTCATTGGCAACCAGGTGAGAGAACCCCTGTGCTCCTCCTGGCCTGCATCAACAAAAGCTGTGAGTCACATGCTCCCCGTGGAAACTGAGACTCTCAAACAAACGCTCTCAGTGGAAGAGGCCCCACCCCTGGCGGCCCCAAGGAGGAAATATTTGAGACAGAAAACCACCACGCCAAGTGCCAGGCTCCCCGCCCTGGCAGAGGAGCATCCGCCAGCTGCTGGGCTGCCTGTGCGCCTCTGAAAGGACAGCTGTCAGGAAAGACCATAGAATCTCAGTGCTGGTCTGCTTGGCCATTCGGGACTCAGTTTCCTCACCCACAAAACAAACTGAACACTGTCGGTTTCTCTCATTCTCCCACCCTTCAAATCCATTGCAAGAAGTCAGCAAAATACATGTGATTTTAATGTTTCTCTGATTTCCCCAAGGTAGAGATGGGAGGTGAAATATAGAAAAAAGGAGAATGAAGAGGCTTGCAGTCGTATCAGTCTGTGGACTGAAGGGAAATGTAGCTCACAGAGAAGCAGGCTCTCTACTCGATGCAGCCCCTGGGGGTCTTCCATAAGGATTAAAGGGTCAGGGTCCTTGGCCTCAGCAGGAGGAACCACCAGCCTGGGAGACTTCGGGGTGACAGCAACCTCAAAAAGAACAGGGGTGCAGGGCTTAATGTCCACCACTTTTTCCCAGATCACGTAATGGCCTTCAGTTTTGTCTTCTCAGCAGGACCGTAAGTGCTTAAGTTAAGAAAAAGAGCATGTACTGTGCTTCTTTCAAGTCCCCATGGGACTTGCCACCAGATGGACACACTGTTGGCACTTGGTTCATACTGCCGGGTTGTATCAGGAGTGAAGACTCAGCAACATTTACTCAGCATTTACATGTCCTCGGCATTGCAAAAGCTGTTTTCCCTCACAAATACTCATCACAAACCATGCTTCACAGACACTCAAGTGGCAGCTCAAAGAAGTTTCATGACCCGCTCTAGGTCTCACAAGTACATGGCAGACTGATGGCCTGGTCTTGGGAGTCACATTATATTGGAAAAGAAAGGACACCCATGCAGGCACGTAAACACACACCAGAGAATCATGTGTGACCTACACAATAGAGCTGGAAGCTTAGGGGTAAAATTAAGGGACCATCAAAACTGGGTGGATTCCCAAGGAGGATGTGTGTAGAGCAGGATTTTCAAGAGCTGGAGGGACAACTTGAGGGGAGAGGGCCTGGGAAATCATCACTGAGAAGCAACACCTAAGGAAGAGGAAGGAAGAGGAAACAGTGAATCGCTGTCATTTGTATGGACACAAGATGTTTGGACAGGAGGGAGTCAGTCCCAAGTCTAAGAAAGCAGTTTAGAAATGAGGCAGTGTTTTCTGAGTCCTTTATAAGATGCATGATTAGGCCATGACTGAAAGCAATTAACACGTTTCTCATTCACCTGCTCGTCAAGTCACGACTGGAAATGGAGTTCCCACGTGGGGGAGGGATGCCAGGGAGCCAACCAGTGGCTTTTCCACCCTTTCCAGAGGGGAACTGAGTGTGAGGTCAGGGTTGGCGAATACCTGGGGGATGCTATCAGTGGCCTCCCCAGCAGTGCCCGCCCCTCCCGGGGTCCATAAAAGCCCAAGGGGCCTGGAGTTCCCCAGATGCCCTTCTTCTCTGGCCCCCTTGCCACACCCCAGTCCGGAGCTCTTCTTGCCAGCTTCCCCACCATGTCTCGGCAGTCCACCGTCACTTTTCAGACTGGCGGCCGCAGAGGCTTCAGTACAGTCTCGGCCACCACACCCACCAATGGACGCTCCCGCTTCAGCTCTGTCTCTGTGGCCCGCTCCACGGGGGCCACTGGAGGGCTGGGAAGGATCAGCGGTGCTGGGGCTGGTTTTGGGAGCCGCAGCCTCTACAACCTGGGGGGCACCAAGAGGGTCTCCGTGGGTGGATGCGGCAGCAGCTTCCGAAGTGGCTTTGGTGGCAGGGCCAGCAGTGGGTTTGGGGTCAGCAGTGGCTTTAGCTATGGGAGTGGGGTTGGAGGGGGCTATGGAGCTTCTGGCTTCCCTGTCTGCCCCTCTGGAGGCATCCAAGAGGTCACCATCAACCAGAGTCTCCTGACTCCCCTCAACCTACAAATCGACCCCACCATCCAGCGGGTGCGGAAGGAGGAGAAGGAGCAGATCAAGACCCTCAACAACAAGTTCGCCTCCTTCATTGACAAGGTGAGTGGAGAGTAGTGTCTGTTCTGTGGTGGCATGAACTCCTGGAGAGACCCTGGCCCAGAGTGGGAGTAGTAACGCACCAGCCTCCCTGTGGGTAAGCACATCTCTCAAGTCCCCCCACCAGGGGCTGAGGCATTGTCCGGTGGGTCCGTCCTACCCCATAGAACCTTGCAGAGTTTCTCCTCGTCCTCCTTGGGCCCAAGTGGACTGGTTCAGTCAACCCAAGGGAAGAGTTAAATTGCTCTCTGTGGAAGATTCCACTGAACAAGCTAACCTAATCCAGGGCAGGCATTGTGGAGACACTTAACCAGACATAGAGGCTCCCCACAGAGAGCTCTTGGTCTACTGCGCTAGCTCTGTGGGAGCCCCAGAGAAATTCAGGGTAGCTTTGAGGGCTTTCTCCTTGAGTTGGAGTTGTCAACTATATAGTTAACAGGTGGGTGGGTGTCAGGTGAAAAGTATATTTCTCCTCTCTCCCTTATTAATGAGAATATCTACTTCTGTCTCCCCCAGATTCTCAAGATTTCTTTCTCTTCTCCCTCTGCCCTCCCCTCTCCAGGTACGGTTCCTAGAGCAGCAGAACAAGGTTCTGGAGACCAAGTGGAGCCTCCTGCAGGATCAGGGCACCAAGACCGTGAGGCAGAACCTGGAGCCCTGCTTTGATGCCTACATCAACGACCTTCGACGGCAACTGGACAGCGTCACCACCGAGAGGGGCAGGCTTGACGCTGAGCTGAGAAACATGCAGGACGTTGTGGAGGATTTCAAAGTCAGGTCAGCAGGAGATGTGTTTCAGGCTACACACAGTCATCCAGAGAGGGCCCGAGAAGCAAATGCCAGAGCCAGCTTCAACATTTGGAACTTGCAGTCATTAGGCCCTCAGACGAAGACAGTCTAGTATGCAGGAACAAAAACCCTCGTCTCGAGCATCACTACTAATAGGAAGCCTATTGTTCTGTCTACATGACTGCAAAGCCATCTCTGCATCATCTAACAGAGCATGGCTACTCTGCCAAGCACATTATTTCATAGTTCACATATCCTTTAACTCCATCCATTGGGTATGAGCAATATTACTGAAGTGACTTGCATTTGCAGAACGCACATTAAAGTATACACAAGGCAATATGACCCTCCTTGGGAAGGAGGTGCAGGTGAGACATTCAATGGAAGAAGAACTTGCTAACCACTCAGCTAGCTTATCCTGCATTTCTGTGTGAGTGACACCTAGTTACCAAAAGTCCCTGAGTTTCAGTGTAAATGTTGAAAAATCAACTGGGAACAGTATCCTGAACAGATAAAGTTTACTCCACTGTTCCAGCAGGCACTGAGGCAGCCACATTTTTAAGCATATGATAGAATTGCCTAAGTATTTATTTCTATTCTAGTAATCACATGCTGCCAGGCTAGTCTTACAAAAGAAAGAAAGGAAAAAAAACCTCTGGCATAGGATATGATCCCACTTTTACAAAGGAAGAAATAGAGGCTAGTGAATCACCCAAAGTCACATAGAGGTCAGCAGAAGATTTGGAAAGGAATTGAGGTTTTAACTCTTGCTACAGTCAGTCCTCCTTGGTCTGGGTCAAGTTCAATCACACACTTACTCAACAACACGCCCCCTCTTCCTCTTTGCTTGCAGGTATGAGGATGAAATTAACAAGCGCACGGCTGCTGAGAACGAGTTCGTGGGCTTGAAGAAGGTGGGTGGAAATGTCTCAACGGAAAAGACTCAAAACTGAGTCTTGGAGTGTAGGGTTGAGACACCCAAGAAATGTGACATCAGCCTTGAGACTACCTGGAGAACTCAAACCTGCCCAAATGCCCCCACTGATCTGTTAGCCTGAGGAACTCAAACCTTGAGTTCTCTGTAGTTTCCACCCCTGATCCCAACTTCAGAGTTTCCTGAAATCCAGCATACTCAGGGGGCACCTGCCCAGCTTTGGGGGGCTCACTGCTGGGGGCAAGTTTCTCAGAATAGCTTTCTGTACTGTTCCAGGACGTGGACGCCGCCTATATGAACAAGGTGGAACTGGAGGCCAAGGTCACTTCTCTGACGGAGGAGATCAACTTCTTCAGGATGTTCTTTGAAGCAGTAAGAGCCCGTGAATGTTTTTGGTCCTCTAAGTCTAGAACCTGGAAAGGTGCTTCAGAGAATGTCATCCCCAGAGAGCCACATCCCAGTTACTACAACCTAGGGCACCCGTGGGGACCCAGAGAACCTGTTGGCAATCTTGCCACACTAAACCCTGCCGCAGATCTGAGTCTCCTCCCCACACCCCGTGGCCGAGTAAGGGGTGGGTGGGCATGCTGAATCCCAAATCCCAGGTTTCTGGTAGCATTCCCAAGGAATCAAGATCCACTTCTTCCTTCCCTCGTCCAGAAAAGTTCAAAAAGACAGATGTGCTCAACTCATTGGTCAGGTACAACTTGTCCTCTGAAGGAGCCTGGTTCTGGGCACTGCCGCTCTGAAGACAGAGAGGCTGGGGTCTGTAGAAAGGGAGAGAGAAGTAGGGAGTGATGGAGTCACACTGTGCAGGGGGCAATAGGATCCTAAAAATCACCCAACCTAATGCTGGCATATGAATCAACACGTGCCACATTCAATGCTATACAATTTGGATCAGAGAGCACACACCCTTCATACCCAGGACACAGGCCCATCACACCGATGGAGGAGCCAGACATCCCTGGACGTTGGAGTGGGTCTGTAAATGTCTGGGTGTGCCCAGGCAAGAGTTAGAAGAACCCCTCCACGGTGACTAAAGAAGGACTTCTGGGTCTAGATGGCTGTCAACCTTGTGATATCAAAGTCACTTCTTTTATGCCTTGGTGACACTGGGTTTTCTGCTCTGCAGGAGCTGTCCCAAATGCAGACTCAGGTCAGCGACACGTCCGTGGTCCTGTCCATGGACAACAACCGCTCGCTGGACCTGGACAGCATCATCGCCGAGGTCAAGGCCCAGTACGAGGACATCGCCAACCGCAGCCGGGCCGAGGCCGAGTCCTGGTACCAGACCAAGGTGGGCATGGGTGCTTCCACGTTAGGTTCCAGGGCTCCTAATCATTTAATCATCATTTAATCAGCCACAAGCTTCAGGACATGAGTGTGCATTTCCATTTCTTTCAACTTGGGCAGAAACATCCTCGATACTATGAAAAGTCAACTTGAAATGCATGTGGAAACCTAACCCTGTGCACTAACAGACAGCCAGGCAACGCGGGGTGCCGAGGACAGTCTACATCACTCAGGGTCTGGCTGAGTGCTTGGTGAGAGTCCAAAACCACCATGAACCAGTCAAATTGTTTCTAAAGGGCTTAGTTATTAATGCCTGTTCACAGAGCTCCTACCATATGCCCAGTAGGGTTACAGGAGTGGGAATTAATAAAATGCAGGGAACCCAGATCTGGGAGACCATGAAGTGAGTGGGCAATCATGAAAAGGAAAAGGCAGCATTAATAAAAATCTTCCATGAGACATAGGTTTTTGTTCTGTTTGGGAAACAGCAGGAAGAAAATATTACCAGGAGGGAAGAAGGAGGTTCTTAAGGCTGAACAAGCTGCCCTATGAGATTGGAAGGCAGAAATGAACACTTGTCTAAGCAAGAGAGTTTGTCGGGATGGAGGCTGGGGTGACCCAAGAGAGTGACTGTCCAAAGGTACCTATGGAAAAAGGCTTGACTTTGGAGGGGTGCAGCAGACTGGATAGCCCAGCCCAGGACATTGGCTCCCCGCCAACTCTGGACCCTTTCAGGGGCAGCTACTCCCCTACAAACTGGCTCTTCTTGCTTACCCTGCTCTGGGCACTGCCTTAGTCCTGGCCCTGCAAGATGATAGAAAGGAAAGAGAGTGTCCTGTGCAGGGGTGCACACTGCAGAAGCAGCACCTCAATGGTGAGAGGAGGGAGGTCACGTCACCCACACTGAAATGTGCAGTGCATGATTCCTTCTATTGGCAAGGCTGCTGTTTTCTTATGTAGAAACAGAAGGAGCTGAGCTTACAAAACCAGACAGATCTTTGCTCAAGCAGGATTCGTCTTCAATTGGGAAGTGTATGGTTTTACTCTAGTCTGTTGGAGGAGATAGGGTGCATGTATTGCTTCTAGATGTGTGTGTCCTGGCTTTGCATCACTGGATTGAAATTTACTTGAGACAGAGAGGGTTCTGTCACAAAGTCTTCAGAACAGCCCCTGTACAGCCCCGGTGCCACCCAACATCAAGTCCCTATATCTCCTCCCACTTCCCCAGCACCAGCATTTGGAGGTTACCCAAAAGTCATGGTCACAATTGGTCTGCGTGTATGTTCCAGGACCAGGAACTTCTTGAGCGCAGTGACCAAGTCACTTCTCACCCCTGGAGCTCACCATACACCTTCCCACCCAGGGTCTTCACACAGGCTGCTTCCCCTGTCTGGAACGTTCTCCCGACAAACTTGGTCATTTAGGTCACTCTTCAACCCCCACCGCCCAGAACCTGCCCTCCTACTTCTGTGTCTAAGTCCCATCCCTTTATTACACTTTCATAGAATACTAATCATGTCCCAAGGGACATTTACCCTTGTTTGAAGCTATAAATTCCATGATAGCCTTCTTGGATTAATGTCTTTCTCCCCAATTCAGAGTATAAGCAGGGATGTGATCATAGTCTTTGTGAAATTCCCAGAGCCTAGTATGTACCTGGCAGGTAGATGTGTTCAAGAAAGGTCACCCAAATAAATGAGGGAGGATGAGTGCACCATCAGTGAGTGCACGGACCTGCCTGTGGCACGAGGGGCCGGACTATGCACACAGGGAAGTACCAGGCCCAGCACTTGGTGAGGTGACTGACTTTACTCTGGCGCCTTCAGTACGAGGAACTGCAGGTCACCGCGGGCCGGCACGGTGATGACCTCCGCAACACCAAACAAGAGATCTCTGAGATGAACCGGATGATCCAGAGGCTGAGAGCTGAGATTGACAGCGTCAAGAAACAGGTAAAGGTTAGGCAGGGCCGAGAGCATCTCACCCTCATTTCTACCGAGTCTTTCTGCCATGCTTGCAGGACTCCTGCCCAAGCAGCACCATATCTCCAGAGGTTCTCAGTAAGCTCCTGGCTTCCTCCTTCCCTTGCAGTGTGCCAGCCTGCAAACGGCCATCGCTGACGCAGAGCAGCGTGGAGAAATGGCCCTCAAGGATGCACGGGCCAAGCTGGTGGACCTGGAGGACGCCCTGCAGAAGGCCAAGCAGGACATGGCGCGGCTGTTGAGGGAGTACCAGGAGCTGATGAACGTCAAGCTGGCCCTGGACGTGGAGATCGCCACCTACAGGAAGCTGCTGGAGGGCGAGGAGTGCAGGTGAGGACAAAGGCAGCAGCTCCATCCCAGCTGCCTGGGCATGCCCAGGGGCTCGGTTCTTGCAGCACCCTCCTGGCCTGGAAAAGGGAGCACAATGCAGGTGGAATTGAGCTATGACAAAGAATACAGATGCAATTTCTTTCCAAGCTAGTAAGTCATCGGATTCCTATGTTTGGGATACAACTGCTTGTAGCTCCCCATAGAACTCTAGGACCTGATCAGATCTAGAAAACAAATTCTGTCAACGGAGGAATGCAGTCACTCTGCAGGTCTGGAATGAGAAGAAGCTATTCTGGAGTTTGATCTTCCAGGTCTACCACTAAATAGCTATGTAAGCTTAGGAAAGTCAACATCTCCTCTCTGGCACTCCGTTTCTTCAGTGATGGAATAAAGAGACCTGACGACATGATTCCCAAAACTCAGTGGGAGCTTTGTTCTCTGCCAGTTGCCAGCTGGATGACCTAGGACAAATTCCCTCACCTCTCCATTGCTCAGCATCCTCACTGGTAAAGTGGGTTGATAATAGCTTCCATCTGATGTATTCCTGAGATGGTTAAAATAGAAATTACACATGAAGCTCTTAGAATGATGCTGACTACATGGATGTTCAGTAATTGTTAGCTCTCAGTTCAGTTTAGTAGCCAAGACGTGGGCTCTGGAGTCAAATGAATCTAACTTCAAATTCAGCTTTGCAATGATGGGCAAGTGAATCTCCCTGAACTACAATTTCCTTATCTGTAAAACCAAGATAATAGTACCTACTTAATGGGCTGTTGAGAGAATTAAGTGGCATAACATAGGTAACAGTTACTCAATAAATGTTAGCTCTTTTTAGTGGTCTAAGTACGTGTTGATGAATGAATGCCAGTTCTGTCCTTCAAGATGCTAACCAAAATTACTCTAGTTGAGACAATAATAGACTGATGATTGCAATTGTTATCTTTATGACTCAGACTCCTCCCCACACCTATAATAATCTCAGCACCGGCTGGCACATGACAATAGACCATTGTTGAGAGATCGTCTTGTTCTAATACAGCCCTGCCTTTCCAGTTGACACCAGTGTATGATTAGCTTTTGTTTCCTGAAGGTGTCTACCTTGTTTAAATCAAAAGCGTGTTTCTGAGAATTACAGGTTTTATGACTATGAACCTCAAACTCCACATTATTTTATTCATTAGATTATAATTTTAATGCTATTAGTATTTAAACAATTCCAACCTCCATTACTTCTGCAATAAAAATAATAAGGGTTTCTTTTCATGCATTTAAAACAATTGCAAAAATGTCATTTCAAATGCCCACAAGTTGCTAAACACAACTGTAACCTTCCTTCTCCCTTCTCCTTCCAATCAGGCTGAGTGGAGAGGGCGTTTCTCCAGTTAACATCTGTGAGTATGACCTCTTGTGTGACTGGGGGAATGGGAGGTGGCCAGCATGCAGGGTGCATTAGAGGGAACCCCACTGAGAGGGTTAATTTTGAAGTTTGAGGGTTCGAATGCATTAGTAAAAGAGTCCTATTAGGAAGCATCTTTCCTGTTAAATTTCTTACCTCTTTGCAAATGAGGTTCACTGTCCTCCTTCTGCGTGGGTTTAGAAGCCCCATGGGCCACACGTCCCACCTCCCGGGGTTCCACCTTTCTAGCGAGGGCTGCAAGTCTAGTTAGACATGAGTGTTCAATGCGACAGGACTTATGAAAACTCCAGGTCTGCCTTCTGCCTTTGGAGGGAGACTTCACACCAACCTGCTTGCCCCTTCTCAGGGGTGTGGGAAGAAACCCTCTGGTTGGCTTAACTCTGCCCATTGCAAGTGTTTACAAGGCAGGGAGAGAGCACCCTCGGACAGGGCATTGGCCGCAGCTACCTGGACACGAGGCCGGCTGGGCGTGCACAACTTGGCATGAACCTGTGCTGCTAAGAGCAGAAGCCGTCACTCACAGAGCTCAATGCTGGCATCTTGAGGCCTACAGAAGTGATTTTCACAACTTACACCTTCCATATAAGCCTGATGTTCTTGATATGGATTTATAAAAGCCATTGAGACTAACCGATGCTTCTGGAAGGCAGAACCCACTGAACCATCAGGAGTCCTTCTTCCCTGAGAGCCTTGTCATAAAGCTCCAGAGGCCCTGCAAGCTAATTTGATGATCAGACGCCTAATCTCTCATGTTTCCTTTCTCCGGAAAGCACCTGAAAATCAGTATCCCTTTCCTAGGGCGACCACAGCAAAGACCTACAAACTGGGTGTCTTAAAATATCAGAAATATGTAGGCTCACAGTTCTGTCCCACATTTATGGAGGCTTGAAATCCAAAGCTGGAGCATCGGCAGGGCCATGCTCCCTCAGAAAAGCATAGGGAAGAACCCTTCCCTTCTTCTCCTGGCTATCGGTCCATGGTGTTCCTGGCTCACAGCTACATATGACCATCTTGTCTCTGGCTGCCTCCCTGTCTGTCTGTCGTCACAGGATGCCTTCTCTCTTCTAATAAGGATGGTAGTCATATCAGATTAGAGCCCACCCTTATAATGGTTTTCCCTTAACTCTGCAAGATCCTATTTCTAAATAAGGTCTCATTCACAGTAGTGGGGACAGGGCTTCAACAATTTTTTTTGAAGGACACAGTTCATACTATAACAAAGTATATTTTTTATTTCAAGGGTGCCAGATGTTTGAGGTGACAGGGAGGGTGCGTTAGGAAGAACAGGCAGCAGGGAGAAGAGGAGTGGGCTTGGCTTGCTAATGGGTCATCTGCCACTTGGTCTCTCAAGTCCATCCTGGCCCCGCTCTGGAGTTCAGACTGTAAAAGGGAGATGCCCGGGACAGGTCCACAGAGGGCAATGGGGACAGAACAGCAGGGGACAGTGCCATGGGATCTAAGAGGAAGGCAGGTGGACTTAATAGCTCTCCAAGAAGAGAAGTCTCCTGTGAGCTCTGGAAGGAAAATTGAAGCACCAAGTAGCGAGGGGAAGCAGGAAACGATGCAGCCTGGGGTGTGATCTCACCTAGAGCGTGGGTGAAGGAGCAGGAGACCCAAGGCAGGCACAGCTGCCTGACAGGACTGCCCCAAACCCATCCCAAGGACTTCAGGGCTCAGGCCCTGACACCCAGGTGTCTTCAATCCTGCCCTTGATTCTGACCACGTCTCCTCTCCTCCGCAGCTGTGGTCACCTCCACCGTTTCCAGTGGCTACGGCGGTGGCAGCAGCCTGGGAGGTGGAAGCCTGGGTCTCAGTGGAGGCAGCAGCTACTCCTTCGCCAGCAACGGCGGGCACAGCCTGGGCGCGGGTCTGGGGGGCCCCGGTTTCAGTGCGAGTAGCAGCCGGGGCCTCGGGGGCAGTGGCTCCAGCGTCAAGTTTGTCTCCACCACGTCCTCCAGCAGGAAGAGCTATAAGCACTAGCGCGCAGACATGTCCCTTCCTCGCCCCTGCACTGAGCCAGCTCCACCCAACCTGGCTTGTCTGCGCTTGCCCCTGGATACCTTGGTCCTTCTCCTTTTCCCCTCCCAAGGCTCAATGTGCTGCTGGGAAGCTGGCAACCAGGCTAGACCCCAGCCTAAGACACTGTGCCTGTCACCCTTCTGCCCAGACCTGCTCTCTTTCAAGTTTCACATTCAGCCTCTCTTGCAGAGCCTCTCCCTGCAGCTCCACCCTGTACCTCCCCTCCTCAGGGGAGACGGACATCTGTGTCTGCCAGGCCATCTCCACGGGCTGTCACCACCTATCTCATTGTGCTTATGAGCTACCTTCTGGGAATGAGGGCTCTCTCTCTTCCCTCCTTGGAATGTGTATATTAAAGGCATGTATAATGTGTTTGCTGTCCAGTCCCGTGTTTGGAATAGTGATGGCACACAGAGCAATTCTCCGCCTCCGCCAAGCACCCGTCCAGCACAGTGCCCCACACAGGACTGCCCAGAGTACATCAGACCTTCCCGCTTCACCACAGAGCTCAGAAGCCTGGATTGGTGAGAGGGGAGAGAACAGATAACACAGTACCAGCCGGACGCCCTTCCCAAGCTTCTGCCCACTTCCTGTAGCCTCTCCTTGAGAAACCTCTTTTGAGAAGCCCAAGCCCCCAGGCAGAAACTCTGCCCAGTCACCCTGTTATATATGTCATGCAAAACAATGCTGTCCCCTCCCAACACCAGACAGTGTTCTAAGGACACTGATGTAGGATGGGTGGCCCAGTCCTCTGCTAGCAAAGGAGCTGATTGTTCCTGACAGCTTCAAACTTGCAGACCTGAGCAGAGAAATAACAGGCCAGGAGAGGAGTTAAAAGTCAGCCCTGGGGCCTCCGCGTTCACCAAGAGAAGAACCGTTTAGGCCCATAATTGCAGGCCGCAAGTGAGACATACAGGAAGCTCCCACATTCCTGAGTTTACAGGGCTCCTGGGCCCCTCCCAGCAGGCCTGCAAGACAGGCGGAGCCATGAGCAGGAGCTAAGAGTTAGGGATGGGAAACACAATGGTGCAGGGTGAGGGAGCGGAAGTCAAGTGGAAGGAAGGTAGCTACCTAGCTACCATGAACCAGAATGAGGAAAGATGAGTATACTATCAGGGGGGTGAACATTCGGAAGGGTCAGAAGGGAGAGGATGTCTGGAAGAAGAGGAATGACATTGGGCAACGTTTAAATGTCTCTGGTCCCCAGGCTGATGGTGGCGGTGTGGAGCAAGTTAGAACCGTGGAACGAGAGGAGTAGAAGGGACAGGAATTTGGAGTGAACCCTGTGCCTGCTTCCCCACTTCCACCAGGTGAGGCATGATTGGAGCAGCAATCCTGCAGTAGGACACTGGGCCCTGACACCAGTGCCTGAGTTTCTTGACCTCAGTTGCTTCATGGAAACCACAAGAACAGTAGCTACCCCGTGGCACTGAGTAAAGATTAAAGGGAAAGACAGGCTAGAGCATCAACCCAAAGCAGCTGATCAATAAATGTTGGTGACTACTGAGCTCACCATCAGTCCTCAGAAGGTTACCGTGAGAATCAAATTAATACTGTGCTTGTAATCGACCTGCCACGTGGTCTGGCATAGATTGAATACTCAACAAATGGGCATTTTCCTTCCAACATGACCATGATGGACAGGGAATAATCAAGTGCTTGGATTCAGCATCTAAGACCTTGAGAATGGAGAAGAAAGGAGCTGAGGAGAAGCGGTGGGGGTATCTGCACCATGTGACTTAGAACCCAGTGTGTGGGGGCTCAGGACCCAGACCTGCCCCAAGCCAGAATCCCCAGGCCTGGTCCTGCCCTGGGTAGGGTGTTCCCCATGGTGATTAGTGGGGCAGGAAGATGGGCTGTGGCCAGACATGCCATTGAGATGAACTCAACAGAGTGGTCTTTGATGTTCTCCAGCCAAGCCCAGTTCTCGAAAGGGATAAAAGTCCAGGAGACTGTGGGAGAGCTAGGCTTTGAAGGCTCCTCATCACGTTGACGATTTCGCTCATCTGACCCTCCAACACCAGCTCTCACCATGACCCAACGATATTCTGTCTCCATCAAGTCAGGGGGCACTCGGAATTTCAGCGCGTCCTCGGCCAGCCTCCTCGCTGGCTGCCGGCCCAGCTTCAGCTCTGTCTCCGTGTCCCCAGGCGGGAAGAGCTTGGGAAGCTGCTTTGGGGGTGGCTTTGGGACCAGGAGCCTCCACAGCCTTGGGGGCAGCAAGAGAATCTCTGTCAGTGGGGGCTACCGCACCGGACGGGCCAGCTTGGGGGGTGCTGGCTATGGGATGGGTCTCGGAGGCAGAGCAGGGGTTGTCTGCGGTGGGTATGGATATGGAGGAGGCGTGATGCCTGGAGCTGGGGGCATCCAGGAGGTCACTGTCAACCAGAGCCTCCTGACCCCGCTCCACCTGGAAATCGACCCTTCCATCCAGCGGGTGCGGAAGGAGGAGAAGGAGCAGATCAAGACCCTCAACAACAAGTTCGCCTCCTTCATCGACAAGGTGACGGGGTCCCTACCAACAATGCAGATGGCACTGGGAGCGATCTCTGTTTTCTCTGCTTTTCTGAGGTCCACTGTGACTTGCTCGTCTCCTGGGCACTGGAAAGTCTGTTGACAGAATGGAGGAGGGCGGTTTCTCACCTTATGGCGTGGGGAGCAGAAAAATGTCCCTCTCCAGACTCCAGAGCTAAGTGACCCATTGAAGGGACATTACTCTTTCTATGGATGGTGATTGTGGACTTGGCTTCAAATTAGACAGCGAAAGGGAAAGGGTTTGGGGAGAAAGGAATGAAAGCCAAGTTTAGTTCACAGAAGTGGGCCGAGGTCACTTCTTCCTGCCCACTTGAGAGGGGCAAGTGATCCTGTGACAACCCCCTAGTGATGTGGGTTTGTTGAGGAAGCAGAGTAAATGGAGAGTGACACTCAGTGCTTCACCCTTTTCTTCTGGTAAGAGGAAAGCTGTGACTTCAGCTTGAGCGCCCCTGCTGTATGGCCTAAATCCCAGGGAGTGCCCAGTTTGGGGGACAGAAGCAGTTCTATTTTGCACCATCACTGGTTCCACCTGAGCTAGGGGTTTGCCTGGGAAAGACCAATTCAAAGACTAGGATGGTTTAGTGTCCATACCAGGGATCTGGAAGCAAGTGCATCAAATTGAGGCCACCAGCCCAAAGTTTCCATTTGCCTCTACTACTAGAACAGTCGTCAACTTCCAGGGCCTCAGGTGACTGAACAGATGGACATGAAGCTCCCTTTTCAGGTCCAACAGGCTTCACAAAGCCTTGTCACGTAGACCCAACCACTGACTACGTAAACCAAAGGACCACCGAGGCAGTGGTTCTTCAACTGTGTCGCCTCACTTGGCCTGGTGTTTGCACCCACAGACATGAGACTTCTAGGAGCCTGGCTTTGAGAGGAAACTGTGGGCCCTGTTGGCCTTGACCATCTGGAAGAGATGTGGGCAGTGAGGGGATGTGACTAGGAAGGGACTTGGAACTACAGCTGCCAGCCTTTCCCTGACAATAGAAGAGAAAGCTGGGGTGGGGGGCAGTTCAGACACACTGCCATCTCCAGGTCCTTCATTCACAGAGGCTGTGTGTCATTCCAGCTATTTCCAGTGGAAGGATTTTGTTGAGAGAGAAAGATTTTTTTTATCTCTAAGACTGTCTCCCAGGCTAGTGAGTAGATGAATGTAATTCAGGAAAACCAAATTAGAAGCTCAAGATCACAAAGGACCTGAGATCAGACAGAGGAGGGTGTTTGTCTACTGCCACACAACTGGTGAGGGACATGACTGGCATTGTTCCCAGGTCCCCTCAATATGACTTCAGAGTGACCCATTCCAGCATCCCTGTAGTATATGGGCAACTGAATCCAGATTCTAGATCTAGAGAAATCATGACAGAAAGAAAATGGGCAGGTTGAATTTTCTGGCATGTTCCTTACTTCAGCTACTATACTTCCAGCTCTTCTGGCCCTCCTTGCTTCTCTTCCTGCAAACCAAACCAACACCTGTCTTCTAGGTCATTGCATCAACATTTGCTTAGCTGGCTAAGTTCTAGGCACCTTCTAGGCCAAAGAAGAGGAAGAGCACCTTTCACCTGGACTCTGCTTTCACAGAGGCTGCTGTTTTGGTGGGTGGTGGGTGGGGGTCAGTTCTGTATCCTTCTGAGCCTGAGCCTCCAGAAAGCTGCTGCATGGAAGCCCTCATGGTCTCGCATCTCTGGCTGATACAGGTGCGGTTTCTGGAGCAGCAGAACAAGGTCCTGGAGACCAAATGGAGCCTCCTGCAGGAGCAGAAAATCACCAGGGCCAACATAGAGCCCATGTTTGAAGCCTACATCAGCAACCTGAGGCGGCAGCTGGATGGCCTGGGCGGAGAGCGGACACGGCTGGAGATGGAGCTGAAGAGCATGCAGGACGTGGTAGAAGACTTCAAGAACAAGTGAGTGGGTGCACGCCAGCACCTGGGTTGGGGCCCTGGCCCGGGGCTCCTGGACAGGCTCGCTTTCCAGAAGGGCCCAGTCCAGTGGGAAAGGGACACGCACTTAGGGCACCGAGAGGCAATCAGAACTAGAGGTAAAGTAGAAAAAGACTTGGGACCTTGTGGTCAAGAATGCTGAGACTTTGGGGAGGGACTGGGGTTATACATGATGGCAATTAACAAGGGCACAGAGAGCATGAAACATAGCCATCTCGTGATTGCTGCAGACTATGAGATGGCAGCGACTCATCCAAGGCGATTCAGTGACAGCTCATGAGCTCAGAACTAAACCCATAGACTCTCTTCTCTCTGTCACATGTGCTCACCTCAGTCCCGTTGCTCTTGTACACAGTTCGTGGATTCGCCCAGCCTAGGCCAAAAGGTGGGAGAGCCAAAAAAAAGATGACATGTTTGCTGTCTTCTGTTGTCTCCCTAGAGACACACATGCATACACGCACAGGCAAATGCACGCGCACGCACATACGTGTACCACCACAGTAGTATGCTTGTGCCCATAGACACAAGCAATTTCTTATTTGTATTGTTCTGATTTACCTTTAATTGCCTTCATGCAGGCAAAATAAGTGACTGATAGGGAATCACTGTTTGTATTAATGTAATAAGAATTAAGGCTTGAGAACTGCAATGACATGGCAGCCACTAGTCGCATGTAGCTGTATCAATTTCAATGAATTAAAATGAAAGAAAATTAAAAATCCTGCTTCTCAGTCATACAGCCCCCATTTCAAGGACTCTCTTGCCACCTGTGGCTCGTGGTCCCCTCAATGGACCCCAATATATTGCATTTCCATCAGAAAATTTCACTGGCCAGCATCAGCGATTCTAGAGTCAGAGGACTGAGAATCTTGGCTGACACTTAGCAGCTGACCTAAAGACAACAAATGTTTTTAAGGCCCAGTTCCTTTGTGTGCCTCCAGGGAGCTGAGCATAGTAAGTGAACACATGCATGGAAATCCTTGGCAGTGTGCTCAGTGGCTGACACGTAGTAAGCCATCAATAAGTGTTAGCTATTTTTATTGCCATTTTAGGTGCAAAGGCAGTTGGAGAATGGAAAACACGCATGCAAGCATGAAGCAATACTTCACTGTAAGGCTTCCTGCAGGAGGAGACACAAGTTCAATTTGACCTCAGATGCTGAGAATAGTATCGATGTTACCAACGGGAAAGGAGGGGTGGGGGTGCGGGAACAGGAGATGGTGGGGTCTGCCTGACAGTGGTGAAGGACTTTTGGTAACTTGATGGTAGGCATGGTGTGTTGTCATGTATTTAATGAATTATGAACCTGCCTATACGGACTTACATTATTTTGTAGTTGAAGTTACCTCAATAAATATTGAATTTTAAAAAGAATCAGAAAAGCTCGAGGTCGAGAAGGAAAAGGCCCGGGGAGGGGCCGGGGGACCTATTGGGGTGTGCTCCGGGTTAGAGGACAGCACTGCTTGCCTGTGGCAGAGTCAAGGCATCAGTGTAGGGCCTGTGACCCTCACTGGCAGGGCCACCGTCATCTGGGAAGCACAGAAGACTGGGACAGCTGCATGGAGTTATGCGAAGAAAAGATTAAAAAAGAAAAAGAGAAAATGTTTTCAGATTTAATAACAAGGCAACAGAAGGAAACAATAAGGAAAGCTACATTTTTTTCCCGAAGAACTGGGTAAAGGCATAGCATGGAGACTCAATGGCCAGCAGTGCTGTCTCAATCCTACGGGACAGCAGAGGTCATGTGGCTGTGCAGGGTGTCCCTCGTGGTTTGTGAAGGGTCATGACGTGCCCCTTTCTGAAGGTCAGGTAGCCTGCACAGTTTACGCAGCGGTAGGGAGAGGACACAAAGCCCCCAGGACAGTTGTCCAGGGCCTCAGAAGGCGGTGCACGGATGCCTAGGAGGGCCGAGTAGAAAATGAGTCCCCTAGGGTGGACGTGAAACTTCCTTCCCAGAGGGCAGTGAGCAGGGGACACCTCCACTTGCCCTGGGGAAATGGGAAAGGAGGGGAGTGGGATTATTCTCTAGGGGCAAATTGAAGAATGGGGGGTATGATTTGGGAGAGTTCCTATTCCTGAAAACTGCTTTCCAGAGAGACTCACTGCAGCTAAAAACAACACAGAGCAGCATGGGGTGCAGGAGCCGGGGCAGGCCTAGGACCCCCACCCCACTCCGCTTTGCCTCAGCCCCCCTCACAGCCGCTGCTGAACCAGGGAGAGACCCTGGAGTAAGAGGGAGCGGGCATGTCCTCAGAGGGGCCGAAGCACTCTGAGGGGCAAGGCTGTGAGAACAGCAACCTCGGAAAGAATGAGAGCTGGCTTGTTTTGTTTGGGTTGGGGGTTTTGTTAGGACAGATGGCTGTTTGGGGACTTGGGACACACACGTGCAGCAGGAGAACTCACCCCTTTCCCACACCTGCTCCGCAGACCCACCACTGCCTGCCCACCCGTGTCCCCTACTTGACCTCACTCCCAGAACCCAGCTCCTCACACCCAGCTACTTCTCGTCTTCCCACAGGTATGAAGAAGAAATCAACAGGCGCACCGCAGCTGAGAATGAGTTTGTGATGCTCAAGAAGGTGAGCGGACTGGGATGACCCGGGGCTCCCAGGTCCAGGCGGCCCTTCCAGGAGTGATAGCTGTCTCTAAGCTCCCTGGCCTTACATACAAAGCTTTATTTAATCTGAGCAACCAATCTGGAAGCAGATTTTACTTTAGAAGTGAGAAAAATCAGGCTCAGGGAAATTAAGTTGCCTGTGATACCCAAGCAGTCAGAAGTGAGCCAGGATCCACGACTTGGAAGTTCAGCTATAAATCACAACACCACCCCCTCTCCCCAAAGGAGCAGGTGTGGAGAGAGGTGATGCAAAATGGGACTCTCCCGAGTTGAGCCTCCAGGACTTCAAGTCAGGCCCAGGAGGACCCAGGCAGAATAGGCCTCAGCCCTGGCCATTGTGGGCCTTCCTGCTGAGCGGGAGCCAGCAGACAGAGGGGACAACCAGCCCCAGAGACAGACTTTGGGGGGAAGGGACTCCAGAGACTCCAAGAAAGGGGCCACGCAGACCTCAAGGAGAGACTAGGAGGTCCCAGGGTGGGTTGTCCTCCCCATGTAGAGGTGATATGGGCCATCTTTCCACACGGCATAGCTCTGAACAGGTGGACAGTCCCTGAGAGCCCTGATCCTCACACAGGCACCCCCTGCAAGTTCTCCTCCATAGTCTCAGAGAAATACTCTCTTCCCTGGGAGATGAAGTTCTCCCTCCTAACTCCCAGAGGGGCTGGAACCCCAGCCAGGGTGAGAATCAAATGACGGCATGTTCTGTGCTAGGACGTGGATGCTGCCTACATGAGCAAGGTGGAGCTGGAGGCCAGAGTGGATGCTTTAATGGATGAGATCAACTTCCTGAGAGCCTTCTATGAGGCGGTAAGCAGTATGGGCTCCCCCATCACGAGGTCTGGAGTGGGCTAGTGGGTAGGCAAGGCACAGGGGCTTCCAGTTCCTTCCCTGGTCTTCTCTCTGCTCCTCTCCTGGGCTGGGATTCATGGAGCAGGTGCTGCTTAACCTACATAGGGAGAAATGAGGTTCTCTAGGACACCTGGTGAGTCAGTAGAATTCGCCCTCGATCCTCAGGACCAAGCATGTTCTGTTGACCAGACAAAAGAACTGCCTGTCGCTAAATTACACCTGGTCTCCATAGATCTGTCTAGCAACCTGGCTCTCGCAGTCCAGCTCAAATTTACCTGCTGCTTAGGAAGAGCTTAGAGAGAGCCATCAGGATGACGCAAGTATACAAATTGAGCAGCAACTAGTGAGCCCCCAGTTCTTCTAGACGCTGTCATCAGGACAGCAGGTTGGGCCCTGCACAAACATGGTCATGCCTCTCAGTTCCTGGAGTCGACACAGGGCAGGGGGGCAGGTAGCACAGAGAGAACCAAATACCCCTACATTTCAGACACAACACGAGTGGTGGAGGAAAAGCACGAGAGGGAGAAGTGGTAGGTAGGAGGTGGGTGATGTTTGGAGAGAAACTTGCAAGAATGAGGGACGTGCACCCAAAACATATGGGGGGAACATCAGCAGGAATGGAAAATAACAATCCCCCCAGGCATGACCTGGAAGTGCCCTGAGGAGTCCCAGGTGCTGGAGTGCGTGAATGAGGAAGGGAGAGGCAGGGTTGGGACCAGCAATGTCAAGATGGGGTGTAAGTGCATTGTGCTCTTCCAGGTCGGGCTGGTAAGGCAGTTACCCCATGAGTTACAGCCATCTGGTGCCTAATAGAAGTCGATCGTGTTGTTCCAGAAGTAGGAGCATCAACTCCAGGTCTTCAGACAGGTTCAGTGACCATGCCTCAGCCCGCATGGGCCCAGAAGTCATCATTGTCTTGCTTAGTCACTCAAGGCTGATAATTAGTGGAGCTGGCTCCTAATTCTAAACTAAGCCACAGCCCAGCAAGCCTGAGGGCAGAGACACTTTTGCCAGGTCAGCTTGCAGGAAAAGCTATTTAGGAAAAGCAAATTGCAGCACAATTAAATAATAATCTCTTGAAGCAGAATATTCATGAGCATAAAGAAAGGCTACACTTAGATTTGTGCTTTGGACCAGTGACTCAGATTTTAGAGCAGAATCTCCTAGAGGTCTTGTAAAACCCAGTTCCTCTCAGGAAGTCTTAGGTGGGACCCAAAATGCTGTATTTCCACGACGTTGATGCTGCTGGTGTGAGGGTGACATTCTGAGGCCCAGTCTAGATAACCCTGAAAAGTGATCACTAACAAATTAGTTGTGGGTTTGCACACCATCTCACAGGGGCAAGGAGAGAAATCACCTGAAGGCAGTGTTAGAACCAGCGCCTGTGAAACTCAGAGGGGCACTTTAGCCTGCTGGGCGGGCCCCAGACTTGAATGTGTTTGTCTGGTGCTCTTTCTGAGGTTTTGTGCTGATTTCCATTTCCCATCCCCAAGAAGCAGGGAGCAGGGAAGTTGGGAAATGGGTTGGGACACAGCAAAGCATTCTGGCTCCTTCTGACTCAGTTTCTTTCACAAGGTGATTTCTTTAGTTATTGCAAAAGGCTGTGCTTTCTCAGAACAGGAGACTGTGGCTCTGGCAGGTCACAGCAGGTGTAAGGGGAGTACCTTCTGTAGAGTTCTGGCTAGAGTTACCTGGGCTGCTGCTCCTCCCACGCAGATGTGTGGATGGGAAAGGCCAGGTGTAAACTCAGTGACCTCTCTAATGTCCTTCCCAGCCCTTTCAGACCTTAGTGGGGTGCTCCAGTGGAGACCCTCCATTCCAGGTCTTGCCTGGGTGCCTGGTCAGACACATGAACATGTGTACAAATACACACACACACACACACACACACACTCACACCCCACACACACCCCAGCCTGTTTCAGTCTCCTATTTGGGCCCCATATAGGAGCTGGCTCAGCTTCAGGCCCAGATCTCTGAAACCTCTGTGGTCCTGTCCATGGACAACAACCGCAAACTGGACCTGGACAGCATCATCGCCGAGGTCAAGGCCCAGTATGAGGACATCGCCAACCGCAGCCGTGCTGAGGCTGAATCCTGGTACCAGACCAAGGTGAGGTATCAAGGCCAAGTTTCTGAAGCAATCACAGAGAACTGGGATTTCAAATTAGATAAGAGCCTTGTCTTTCAGACGCCCTGTCTGGATGCCCCGGGCGACAGGATCTGAGTTCAGCCCAGGCCTTACTCCTATTTGGGCACTCCTCAGGCAGTGCCATGAGGACCTGGGGTGATAACCAGATGCAGGTGGGAGGGGATCAGTTTGTCTGGAAAAGGCAGGACCTCCAGTGTGCTGTAGAGGAGAGATGAGGAGCGGCTGGACAGGACCAGCCATCAGCGCCAGCAGAAGCAGGAAAGGGAAGGTGGAAACTAGAGGCAGGTTTAGTCTCCTGCATCCAGACAGGAGAGGTGGAACTGGGGTAAAGGGGCTGGGGGTGCAAAAGCTGGATACAAATCAAGGAGTGAGATTTTCCAGGTTAGAGCCAACACTCTGAGCTAAGGACTCACCGGGGATATAAGATGTGGGGTGAGAAGGGTACTGCTGTGGACATGGAGTGTGGGGGCAGAGCCAAAAGGCAGTGTGGATGGATTTGGTGGCAAGCGGTAGGGCCTCGTGGGTGCCTACAGGCAATACATTGGAAGCCTGCTGGGTCCTGGGAAGCCACTGCAATCTCTTCTGGTCCCTGTCTCCGGCCTTCTCCTTCCTCTAGTATGAGGAGCTGCAGCGGTCTGCCGGCCAGCACGGGGACGACCTCCGCACCACCAAGCTGGAGATCTCGGAGCTAAACCGGATGATGCAGAGGTTGCGCTCGGAGATTGATAACCTGAAGAAACAGGTAAGGCTGAGCTCCTGGAGGTCACCTCATCCATGCCCCTGCCTCTGGACAAGTCTGGGTATGGTCCCGGCTCAGCCTTTGCAGGAGAGTCCTCCCCAGAGGAGAGACCTCCAGGAACATACCTGGAAGCCTCCTGCCCACCAGGGATACTGGAACCTTCTTAAGACCAACCTGTCCAACCCCGATTCTTCTAGGAAGTTCAGTCTGCTGAAGACATACATGGCAAAACTTTGCTTTCCTTACCCACTGTCTAGAGAGACTCAGCACTGAAAATTCCCCCCAAAGTCATCTTCTCCATCATGGCTGAGTTAATCTTCTTAAAAGCGATGAGGCTTCAAACTCCTTTGCTTGAAATCTATTTCAATAAAGTCTTCCATAGTTTTGACCTAATGCCTGTACTGTGGACCATTTCACATACTCCTGTGTCCCTCTGGCAGTGTGCTGCCCTCCAGGCTGCCATCGCCGATGCTGAGCAGCGTGGGGAGCTGGCCCTCAAGGACGCCAGGAACAAGCTGGCTGAGCTGGAGGATGCCCTGCAAAAGGCCAAGCAGGACATGGCACGGCAGCTGCGCGAGTACCAGGAGCTCATGAACGTCAAGCTGGCCCTGGACATGGAGATCGCCACCTACCGCAAGCTGCTGGAGGGCGAAGAGTGCAGGTGGGTGACTTTCCCCTCTCTCCATGGCTCAAGCAGATGCCACCAGAGCACGATAGCAGTATCACAGAGGCAGAGAGTCCTGCAATGCCAAGCCCAGATAGAAATTCCAGGAACAGAAAGGGAATTAAAATGCGGGGCTCCCTCAGAGGCCTCCTGCAGTCACATCCCTTCCAGGTGCTCTTGGGCTCAGGAAATGGGTCAGGGAGAGGCACTCCAGGCTACCTCGAAGGCCAGAGCAGGGCTTCTCCCAAGGCCCAATGACACACGAGGCTATACTTGGAAAGAGACTTGGGAACTCCGGGTTTGCCCTGATATGCCATCTGACTGTCCCTCTCTACCTAATATGGGTCCCTCTCCCCATCTTTCTAGGCACTTTGACTTAACCTCTCTTCTAGATGATCCTCACTGATTCATATTAGTTTCCTAAATCTAATGCTATAAATGCAAAACTTACAAAGCGCAGAGCCTGGCCCACAGTCAGTGCTCTGAGCTGAGCATTTTACATACTAAGGATTCAGAGCTCTTTGCTTCTCAGCAAATGAAATGTCTCTTTCTCTCCTTACCTCCAACAGACTCACTGGAGAAGGTGTCGGACCCGTGAATATCTGTGAGTAGAGGTCTTGGGGAGATAGAAAAATGGCAGACAAAACACAAGCTAATAGCAGCACTAAGAAGGATTTGGTAACTAGAAAATGAACATTAAAACCTTCTTAGGTCCCTGGAGAGACCCCTCTCTTCTTTGGCTCTTCCTCCTAATGAAGTCAAGAGAGACTTGGGGTGACCCTTGTCCCCCCAGGGCCAGTCCGAAGGAGAGGCCCCAGAGGACCCCAGTTATGGGACCACAGAGCCATAGTCCCCAGTCCAAATGACTTGTGTCTCAGATACTTCTCACAGGAATTCAAACTAACCCAGCTAACAAGAGGCTGTTGACCATGCTCAATGGAAAGAATTGAAGTCAATATGCTGAGCAAGCAGAGCAGTGACTGCCTCGGCTAGACCTCAGCTCACAGGAGGGAGACAGGGAAGGATCATCTCACAGGATTGCTGAGGGGCTGCAAAGCTTAGGTGGCACTGAGTCCCAACCATGGGAAGTCGAGTCTCTTGGGCCCCAGGTGGGTGAGACCCCATGAGGAGGCTAGAGTATCAGGATGGGCGCGCTTGAAACCGACTAATAAAAGGAACAGGAGCACTTCCTCCAGAGAAAAGGATGCTGAGAGGGGAGGTCTTCAAATGTTTGACAGCCTGTAGGAGCTGCGGAGGTAGTGAGCTCCCCGTCTCTCAAAGTATTTGGGCAACAGTTAGATAACTGCCTCTCAGTGGTGCAGCAGAGGGGATCCCATCCCAGTCCTGGAGGATGTTCATCTCCATCTCCACCTCTTCCATGGGGGTTTGTCCATCACTGTCCATGAGGCCTCGTGTTCTGATTGAACTGAGAGCCCTGGTTCCAATAAGAATAAACACAGCGTGGCAGCCCGCAGCCTTTGTGTCGGGCTGGTGTGACCTGGGCCATGCCACTAGATTCCTTGTGCACATCCATTTCTTCCCAGAAAATGGTGGCAGGAGGTGCTAAGTGGCGACACTAGCCATGGCTTCCACTGAAGACATCAGTATGGTCACAGAGTTGAGAGTGCCGTCCTGTAGTATGATGTCCTAAAGTGCTTCATCCTGAGTTGTGATGTCCTGTACAGATGCTCTCATTGAGGCCATGAGTGACAGGGCCAGAGAGCCGGTCCCTGGCCTGACTCACATTAAGGGAACAGAGAGCTTCCAGTCCCGGGGATGCCTTGCCCCAGAGGGTGGGCTCAGGAAGCAGAGGAGCCTGACAGTCTTCCTGTGCTCTCTCCACAGCCGTGGTCTCTTCCTCCGGAGGCTCGGGCTACAGCGGGGGCGGCGGCCTCTGTGTGGGCATGGGCGGCGGCAGCAGCTACAGCAGTGGCCTCTGCTATGGGGGCAGTGGTGGCGGCAGCAGCTTCAGTTCCAGCAGCAGCCGAGGCGTGGGTGGCAGCGCCTCCAGCGTGCGCATCATGTCCAAGACCACGTCTACCAAGAAGAGCTACAGAAGCTAAAGCTCCTGCCCGCCTCAGCTGCCTCACCTAAGCCCCCAGCTCCTATGGCCTGCCGCTTAGCTGACCACACCCCATGCACAGAGACCAATAGCAGTGGCCCGTGAGTCCTCAGGTCCCCTGGCCCATCCCCTGCTTCCAGACAGGTCCCCACAAAAGTACCCCATTCATGCCCATCCCAGAGCCCTCCAAGGTCCACAGGCATCCATTCTGGCTAACAATGAATCACCATTCTGTACCAAGATCTGGGCTGACTTGGCCCTCTGGAAGTTTCCAGAGCAAGGATGCAGTTTGGTCTTCTTCCTCTTGTGACTCAGATCCACCACAGTTCCTGGGGGACTTAGAACTGGACTCGGTGTCCCACAGAAGTTGAGTGCAGTCTAGACCAGTTTCCACAAGGGTCCTTTCTCACCACAGACACTTGTCCTGCAGGACCCTCAGAACAGGCACCGTTGAACACCCTGCCAGCATATCGCCTCTCTTCTCTTGTCCCTGCCCAGGCTCCCAGCCACTGTCCTGAAAATTCCCTCTTGCCCAATATTTGCAGGAAAAATCAATGATCCAAAATATTCCTGGCACTTGATCATTCATTCTAGCATGGACTCATTTCACCAAGAATCCGAGTGTGTCATAGGGCTGCATTAGATGACAGTTCAGAGTCCAATTTCATCCAAATTGACCTCATTAAGTCAATATTAGAATGATTGTCCCTAAACAGAACCATCCTGATGATAAGGGCGACGGAGGCTGATGACGTAAGGGATGTGGAGGGGAGGCAGCTCAGCATCAAACTCAGGCATGCCCCGCACAGCCCTCCATGCCCAGGACTGTCTCTTCTCTGCCAGCCACAGCCCTCTTCTGCAGGTGTTCTTGGTTTTCACCTCGTTCTTCCACTTTCTCTTTCACCCCCTCTTTTCCTACTCATCGTCAGCACCCTGTATGTCCTCTCTCAGTCTCCCTCCTCTCCTCGATTTCTCTCCCTTCTTCCTCTCCCACTCTCCCCAGGTGGCAACATATTCCTCTTCTCTCTCTCTCTCTTTCATCTCCTAGCTCCCTGACTCAGAAACACCCATGGGGGTGGGGGAGATTTGCTGGTCCCATCCTAGTTAGAACTGAAACTTTTGAAAGCAGGACACCCACTTTCCCATCCCCTGGGAAGGCCCAGGAGAGCCGGCTCAGCTGAAAGGGGCTTTTTTCTCCATGTCTTTCCTTGCTCTGCGGGGACACATTGGTCAGCCCCTTAAAGGAAGCTGAGGTAGGGCGACGGTGGGATGCAGAGTGGTGCCATCAAGGGCTCTTCCTGAGGCTGGCCTTTGTGGGTGGTTCCCTGTTAGATTGAAGAACTGTAAAGTCTTGGCACAAGGTCATGTTCAAGACCAAAATGAGCAAGGGGGAGTGGAGACGGGCAGCTGGGAGACGGGAACGCGCTGCTTCAGAAAGAAGCTGCTATGCTCTGATTTCCAGCCCTCTAAACTGCCTGCTCCCTAGGCCTACCTGTTCCCTGAAACAGCTTCAATAAAATGTCACCAAGCTCTCTAGTGATTGAGTCTGTGTCCTCTCTCACACGCCGAGGACAGCCTTGATAAGGGTGTTCTCCAGGAGGGGTGCCTTCCACCTGAAATCCAAGGGACCGCCCTCAGCACTGAGTCCCAGCTGCAGGAAGGTTGTCACAGTCACTGAAACCGTCCCCTGATCTGGACGTGTCAGGGGATGTGTTCCCATGTCCCCATGGTTCACAGGTCTGCCCAAAATGTCACTCATCTGTCTGGCAGTAGTTTATTCTCTAGACTGGCTTCTCTGAGTCCTGTCACCACTAACTCTGTTCCTGGGCCCATGTCTGTGGCAGAAGGAGAATCCCCTCCCCCTGGCACCTAGAACCAGGACCCTCCACCCACCTTTGCCTCCCACCATGGTCTCTGTCATACCCCTCTCCTCTCCAAGGCCTGGCCCTCCCCACCCAGCACCCTGTAACCAAAAGTGAAGACTATGGAAAATGAAGCAGGATGCATTGTCAGCCTGAGAATTTCCAAGCACAAAAGGCATTGTGTTTCAGTCTCCTAGCCTGCAGGTGGGGAAGTGGAGGAACAGAGATGAGATGACTCACACTGGCAGTGGGCCCCATCCCTCAGCCAGGCTTCTCTCCTGTGGTGAGATCAGAGAGACGAGGACAAGATGTTTTAGGGGGAGTTACTCAATAGCCCAGCTCTTCACTTCCCTTTATCTATAAAATGGAAATGACATCATGGCGTCATCACAGAACCGAGTGAGATAACAGGTGTAAAGAGCTCAGGGTGGTCCCAGCACAAAGTCAGACCCCTGTAAGTGTTACTATCATGTTGCTGCTGATGTTGTCAGCTAGATTTTGACCTGGCAGGAAGACATGTTGGCCACGGCAGAGCCTTCCTGGGTGGGACTTCCTAGATGAGACTGATGGACAGGGGCTGAGCATTTCCAAAGAACTGTGACCTGGGTTCTGGGGATAATGTCTGCACCCACCCGAACAATTCCTCAGGGTGAGGAGTGTCCTCAGAGATGTCCTCTGGCCAGCGTGGGCTCTCTCTACCTCACAGAGGCTCTGGACAGGAAAAAGGGAAGGAAATAAGATGTGGGATGCAGACCTCATGACTAAAATCAATGCATGTTTTCAGGCCCGAAGTGTCCAGGGGAGAACATCCCTTCCTCTCCCGTCTTCAAGTACAAAGCATCTCCTCTTGAGTCTCTCGGGGCCTTGCTGAACTAGCAGAGAAGAGCCTATGTTGGGAGCCTTCTACTGCACAGCTCTATGGGAGAGAGGGTAGCTGAGCCGCAGCCAGAACCCTGCCAGACCTGAGGAGGGGCAGAGCCAGCCTGCTTCAAGGGGCATTGCCCACCCCAAAGCCTTCCTTCCTGGAAGCTTCTAAGGTCACTTAGTAGCCCATGGAGGGCAGCTGGGGCTGCGGCACCCTCCGAAAAGCATAAAATCAGCCTTGAGGAAATAGAGCTTCTTCGGGCAAATCTAATTGGCCTCCGATCCCAGGGCAGCCGGGGTAATAATCTGTGCCCCTGCTCTCCTACGAAATGGCATAAAACTCAAACTCTCTCTTTCCTTGAGGCCAAGTCACTGAATCCACCAAACATATTTGTCCGGTTGGCCCCTTTCATCACCCCCATTAACCAAGAAGGCGGACAAATGGGATTTTTATAGGCCCGCCAGCATTGATCATTGGCTCCTTCTCTTTACTCTTTGCTACCCTAATTACCCCCTTGCTACTTAGCAGTTGCCAATATCCCAAGCTCATAAAGCTGATTTAATGGTGATTTGGGGTTTGACCCAGCTCAGACCGCCATTCCCCTGCAAATAAAAGGTCGAGGTCTGAGCCGACGATAATTCCTGCCTCCTGTTCTCCCTGCCAGGGTGCCCATCTCTCCACCTCCCTCTTCTGCCATGTCGTGCCGCTCCTTCCAGCAGGGCTCCGGATATGGCTGTCAGAACTTCAGCTCATGCTCGGCTGTCCTCCCTCGGATGGTCACCCACTACGCAGCAAGCAAGGGGCCATGCCGGTCAGCGGGCGGTGGGGGCCTCCGCGTCCTGGGCTGCCTCGGCTCACGGAGCCTGTGCAACGTGGGCTTCGGGAGGCCCCGGGTGGCCTCCAGGTGCAGCCTGCCTGGCTTCGGGTACCGAGTGGGGGCCACCTGTGGGCCTTCTGCCTGCATCACCCCTGTCACCATCAACGAGAGCCTGCTGGTCCCTCTCGATCTGGAGATTGACCCAACCGTGCAGAGAGTAAAGCGGGATGAGAAGGAGCAGATCAAGTGTCTCAACAACCGCTTTGTGTCCTTCATCAACAAGGTCAGTGGGAGGGCCCGCGGTCCAGGCTGTGGGGTGCAGACAAGCCTCATGGCTGGTCTTGGGGAGCGGGAAGAGATGGACGACAGAGAAGCCACAGCCCATCCACTGGCCTTGCCGGTACAGTACCACCCCAGACCAGGCTCAGCACCAAACATTCTGCCCTTACTTTTTTCACTATGTCCTCTCAGCTGTTACTTGAGAGAACCACCAAGATTGCCAGAGGTCAGACGACAAGAGGGACTTCCAAAGCTGTGATAGATAATGAAAGAAACAACCAAAGAGGCAGAGAACTACCCATCTTGAAGTGGTTTTAACAAGAGAGTTGCTCTGCTGAAGCGAGATGAGCACTACGATCTGGAATTTGCCATCAGCTTAGGCCTAGGATGAGGACAAGTTAGAGCAGCCAGCAACGGGGACGCAAGGTGGTTGTGACCAAAGTCTTACATGTCCACCCCAGAACCACCACTCTGAAAGGCTGCAGGGAAGAGTGGCGTGCTACTCTAGAAGACACAGAGCTGGGCTACTGCCCTCACTGTCTCTGGGCCTGGCCCTGCCCCACAGGGAGCTTCTTAGAGGGGTCAGGATAGGTGCCAAGGATCTTATTCAGGTAACCAACTTGAACACTGATTCTGGTAACCCCCAGTTTGAGGGCAAAGAGTACTGGGCCAGAGTCAGAAGACCCAGGCCTGGTGCTGGCTCCTCTTTTAACTGTCACCTGTGCAAACCACTCACAGCTCAGCCTCAGGGACCCTGCTGCCCCGTGTGGAAGGGGCGGGGAGTGAGTAGGGTAGGAGAATTAAAGGAAGTCATACGCAAAAGCGATTCACAGAAGAACTTGTTTTACTAAAAGAGAACTATCATACTTACAGTTTTATTTTTCACATTCAGTAAATTCTGGCTATAAACTCACTCCAACTATGTGGCCCTGAGTCGCAGTAAGTGCATCCCAGCTGCTATGAGGCCGGAGCCTCCTGGCGATGTGGCCACTGAGCAGAAGCAGGGCAACTTTACTTTCTCCGCAGCTTCCTTGCAAGACAACCCGCAATGGGGAAAACCCCGGGTTAAGGACCCGAGACCATGTTCCCTCCGCCAACGACTAACTGGGTGGCTGGTCAATTCCCTCTGCTTCTCCTAATCTTGATTTCTAAGCCACAGAAATGCAAGTGGGCCAGCTGCTTTCCACATTACTGTGACAGGGGGTGACAGCTGTGCAGGATGCAACAGAGCATGAGGAAAGAGCATGGAATCCTTGGTCAAAGCCCATGACCAATGACCCTGAGAGGCCTGGGCAGTAACCAAAGAAAAGCTGGACTCTCCGGAGTCTCGGGTCAAGGGGTTATGTTAGTGCAAAGATTTACAAAGGGTTTCCCCCACATACTCCTTACTAGGAGCTTCAGGCCACCAAACCTACTTTGAAGAGATAAAATGCCTTGGCCATGGTGACAAGGTTAGAGGGAGGCAGGCAGGGCTGGAAGATGAAGCTACTGTAGGTCTCTAGGGACAATACGCTGTCCATCTCGCATGCCCTTGGGTACGAATCTATGCAGAGCCCCTCATCTCCGCAAACCTGAGCAGACTGGCAGTGGGATGTGGAGAGACAGAATAAAGACTTATTCCACTGCCCACTCCTCGAGCAGTGACTCTCCAGGCCACATTCCCCACAGTCCCTGCTGCATGGTGACCTCTGCTCTTGGCTGCAGGTCCGGTTCCTAGAGCAGAAGAACAAGCTGCTGGAGACCAAGTGGAACTTCATGCAGCAGCAGAGGTGCTGCCAGAGCAACATGCAGCCGATCTTCGAGGCCTACATCTGCGGCCTGCGGAGGCAGCTGGACTGCGTGGCCGGAGACCGTACCAGGCTGGAGGCGGAACTGTGCAACCTCCAGAATGCACTGGAGGGCTACAAGAAAAAGTGAGTGCACCATCTGGGCTTCAGTTTCCCCACCGATGGAATGGGAAACCTAAACTCTGCTCACTAGGCAGTAGAACAACTAGCTGGGATACCAGAGGCAGAGCGTCCAGGAGACTGCCCGTCCAGGAAGCTCCCTCCCCACCACCTCATCCATCCTCTTTCTCAGTGTGACACAATTCTGCCTCTTTCAGGCTCTAGGCTCTGCTCCAAACCCTGGCTCTGCCTCGTCTTCCGCCAACCCCTTACAGGTCCTGAACTGCTGCTTGTTCTCCAAACTTCCTTCCCTGCCAGCTTTTGCTCCCACTGTTTCTTCTCCCTGGAATGCCCAGCCTCTTCACACCACATGCAGACTAGAGTAGGCCACATTCTCTCTCACGCCCTGACTTCTGGCTTCATCCTGGCGCAGGTGGGCGTGAGTCCTCATTCCTTCTCCCACCGTCAGGGTGTCTACCACTTGTCCCCTTTCCCAGTTCTTTGCGGTAAGGTTGTATAGCCGGCTGGGCTTGACCTCCTGTGGGAAACACAAGCCTAGCTCGCAGCAGGGAAAGTTTGTTGATAAACATGTTAGTGAAGAGCTGGCAGGCTAGTAGGTTCAATGTCTGCAAAAGGCGGAGTCCCAGATGAATTGCCTCATGGGTCCTGGGTGAGTCTGTCCAGACCCAGGAGCCCCTGGGAATGTATATTTGACAAGAAATGGTGTGAATATGCTGGGAGCAATGGTTCAGAGGAGATGTGGGAAAGGGGTGTGGGTAGATGGAGTGGGGCCACATGGGGGACGGCATACTACAACTACATCACAACTCAGTGCGAGTGCTGTGCTGGGCAGTGTGGACGTCATAGAGATGGAAAGGACTGCCTTTCTCGGGATGCCCCCATTGATTAAATGCATGCACATCAATAGCTCCAACATGGTGCATGGCAGAGCAAGTGAGGAATCCCAAGAGCGTATGAGAGCAGGAGGCCCAGGAAGTCTTCCTGGAGGAGGTTCCATTTGCTTACAACTTTGAAAGATGTGTTTTATTCTAGTTCTTTTTCTAAAAGGGGATTCTGGTATAGACCCTAGGAAAGGGGGAAAGATAAGAGCAGGTGACCAGGAAGGGTCAGCATGTGGCAAACGAGAGGGAATAATTCAAGTAGATGAAACTGGCGAAATATGGAGAAACTATAGGAGGGGTGCCTTGCCAAGAGGCAAGATACAAGATGGCCAGGAGACGTGGTTTGCAGCACAAGAGGAGGACTTTGGATTTTAAAAGTGGGACAATTGGAAAAGGATTCAATCAAATGATATTAGAAGAACAGCAGCAAACCTTCACACAGGGCATATCTCTTGCTTTGGCCTAGCGCTTTGCAGATATTAACTCATGTGATTACTTAACTTACAACAGCCCTGAGGTAGGACCAGCATGAGCCTCATGCTATAGAGGATGAAACTGAGGTATTGAGGCCAAGTCACTTGCTCAGTGGACACAACGAGCTCTGATAGCCAGGATTCCAACCCAGTCGGCGCCAGCACCCGGTACCCAGAGTTTTGCTGGAAAAGGAAGGCTGGGCGTCAGGAAGCTCAGCATCGCTTGCAATGGACCCATGTCGCTCATCAAACCGAGTCGTCCTGGTCAGAATGAACCCCCTGACCCTGACTCCACTGCCTTGGGGAGCGTGAGTGGGCGGGAGCTTCCTCAGAGCACGAGGAAATAGTTGGGCTGTCTGTATGGGTCCAGGAAAGTGGGTAATTGCTACCTCTGCTCCTGAGCTGCAGGTAGAGGCCAGGCCCAGAGCTCTCCGGACAAGGAAGGGCACAGGGTCAACTGGGATCTCAGTGGTGGCAGCCAACTCTCAGAACTCAAAAAAAAGACAGCTGTGAGGGTGCACCCTGGTGGCCTAGCGGACACCAGGGAGCTGTCCCACATGCATCCTAAGATCCTGGGTTCAAGACCCAGGGTTGACGGAAACAACCAAAGTGAGCAACTAAATAGAAATAATATAATAATATGCTTCGAAAAGAAAAAAGACAGCTGTGCCAGCAACAGACAACCATTTTTTCTCTGCCTTTCCAGAGGAAGCCACCGATCAAGTAGGCTTCCTTAGCAGCAAGATACAATGAAGGGAGCCTTAAGAAGGACTTCCCAGAGGATGACTCCACAGGAACGGGCAGTGGGGAGTGGGTAAACTTGCAAAGTGGCTAATGAGAGGCTGTGATGATCATCTTCTGTCTCCAATAGCTTGGGGTGTGAGGGGAATCCAGGGACATGTGACTCCTTAGGGCATTCAGTCAGCCCCCAAAAGGCCCCTTCCCTCAGGCCTTACACCAAGACCCTATCAAATCCCACAAGCCCGACTGAAACATTTTTCCCGCTCATTTCATCAGGTACGAAGAGGAGCTCTCCCTGCGGCCCTGTGCTGAGAATGAGTTTGTGGCCTTGAAGAAGGTGAGGGAGGATGGCACAGGGAGGGAGGAGGCCCCTGAACTGGCCAGCTGGCTTTGGGACGCTCAGCCCCTGGACACTGCCCACGTGTCTGCTTCCCACCTCGCCACAAAACAGCCTCTCGCCCCTCAGACTCCGGGGCCAGGCCGCCGACCTGGGAATGAGGGAGGCCTGCCCTTGCCAAAAGACAGGGATTGGGCTGGCCTCCACTTCCTACTCCCAAAACTGGCTAAGGGTTGGGTCTACACTTGAATACGAAGCGGGAAATGTGACTAATGACGAATCGAACACAAAACTCTGATTCAAATCCCAACAGCTGAAAATAATCACCATGACCCTTCAGACGGATAGCGAGATATTTTCTGACCTGAGCACCAGTGTGCTCTGAGAAACTACTTCTAAGACTACCATTAAGTACCACTCCCTTCAGATCCTTCCCATCGGGGTGCTAGACACAGGCATGGGGGTCCCGTGGAGACCCCCCTTCCATCCTTGACTTTGTGACCCCTTAACTTCCACATGGGCCCAAGTGATGAAACATGGGTCCCACACCTAACACTGGCCACCAGCTTGCCTGGGAGATGACTGGGTTGGCAGGGGAGGGGTCCTCGCATCTCCCTGAGCGCCGGGTTATGCTTCTGTCACTGCTCTGGCTGCAGGATGTGGACACGGCCTTCCTGATGAAGGCTGACCTGGAGACCAATGTGGAGGCCCTGGTCCAGGAGATCGACTTCCTGAAAGGCCTGTATGAGGAGGTTGGTCAAGGGCCATTTCTGTGGGGACGATGGGTGGGAGCACTCCCACCCAGGGACTGCATGTCGGGCAGGGCAACTGGAAGGTGCATATGTGAAATGTCAGCATAGCATAGCGGGCTCTCAGGCAACAGCGGCTCCCAGAAGACGGATGACCCAGACCTGGGCACTCGGGGGTCATGGTCACCAGAGGATGGAGACAAGGAACAGGTTGATGACTGGAGGTCTGGGACAATTATGGCGAAGTCTGGTGCAAACCAGCTCTGGGATGGTCAGGGTAGGTCCTTCTCTTTCTCCCTCCTTCCTTCCCCTTAGTCCCCAAAGAATTCACCCATTTCCCGGGCCCCTCCCCAGGAGATCTGCCTGCTCCAGTCTCAGATCTCAGAAACCTCAGTCATTGTCAAGATGGACAACAGCCGGGAGCTGGACGTGGATGGCATCATTGCCGAGATCAAGGCCCAGTACGACGACATCGCCAGTCGCAGCAAAGCCGAAGCAGAGGCCTGGTACCAGAGCCGGGTGAGAACCAGGCGGAGCAGTGGCGCCCGAGCCACTCTCCCCAGGGAAGGGATGAGGTGATCATGAGGACCAGCCAGGAGCAACAGGGAATCCCATAAACTCCAGTCCCTGTTGTCTCTGCAGGTCCCTGCAGAGTGTGTGGGAGGGCACGCCGCGGACAGCCCAGGCCTGTCATCAGGGTGCCAGGGGGCCCCAGCTTTGTTCACCCGCAGACTCACTGGAAGTGCCCCTCTAAGCAGCATTCAAGGAACACTAATTGGCGATGATGGCACAGAGGGTGCGCGTGGGAGGAGTCTAATGCCAGGGCTGGTTGCTAATGGTGGAGCAGAAGCTGTGATTAGGGTGGCCCCAGACTTAGGTAATTAGGGGCTTGCTGGCAGGGCACTTGGTACCTATGCGGGCAATTTGATTTCACAAATATCATGGTCTGTCTCATCTGCCCTGTCTGCGAAAGGCACTATGCATTCGTACATTCATTCACTCACTCTGTTGCTCAACAGCTGTGTATTGAACGCTCATCACGTCAAGCACCAGTCTAAGCACTAGCGATCCAGCAGGGAACAGGGCAGACACAGTCCTTGCTCTCAAGTCACTGTCATCTAGAGGCAGAGGCAGGAGGGGGAGCGGTGCCAGACAAGACAAGCAAATACAGTGGCTGGATGGTAGATGGTGATATGTTCTCCAGAGAAAATAAAGCAGGTGATGTGTTGGGAGCATCGTGGGTTAAATAGGGTAGCCAGGGGATAATGGCCTTGCTGAGGTATGTGGCACCTGGAGGATACTAGGAATCAGACTATCCCTGTCCCCAAGCTGAGTACAGTCTGTGGAGAGAAACAGGTAACCAACCAAACAGAAATACCAGCCAGCAGAAGTGATGGCTAAGGCTGAGCTGCAGGCTAAGGGAACATGATAGAAAGGCAGAGGCCTGGCCACTAGCTCAGGATCTTGAAGGCCAAGTGAGATTTCAGTAAGCAGAGCTTGGGAGAGGGTGTGTCTGACTCGGGACAGGACACAAAGCATGGAAGCAAGGAGGTCACTGTGAAATACCATGGAGGAAACTGGTCTGGATGGCTCACCGGGCCTGGGTCCCAGCACATCTGCTTAGCTGAGTACGGTGGACTTTATTCTGAAGGCAATGGGTACCACTGTCCAGGACAAGCCCGGGTGAGGGTCTGTCCATTTTCTGGAGATGTGTGGTGATCAGAGGTCTCAGATCCGGGTCAGCTCCAGGTAGCTCCAACTGTGGCCCAGGTTTTGTCCCAGTTGACCCTTCCAGTTGCTGGTCTCCTGGGCCAGCCATCAGTCAGGTGGGTTCAGGAAGAACCCCCTCAGTTTCCTATCCTCCTAAATCAGAACCAGAAGGAAAACTCTAACTAGGATGATTGTATTTAGCTGGGAAAATCAGAAATTTAAATTTAAAAAACTTTAAACAAATTTAATTTTTTTCTCAAAGTATAGACATTGACTGCCCATAGGTGGTCCTATGTCCCCATCAGGCACACAGGCACCTTCTAGCTTTCTATTCTGCCATCCTTAACCCGTTACTTTAATTCTCATGGTTGCCTTATGTCCTAACATGGCTGCCACATCGCCACTCTCACATACTCCTTTCAGAAAGGAAGGAAAACCGTAGGCAAGAGAAACATGCCAACTGAGTCATCTCCCAGTTTAAAGAGCTTTCCTGGAAACCCTACCCAGCAATGATCATAAATCTTACTGATAACAATTGAGAAATATTCCCTTATGTGATTTCATTGCCTCTGTTAGCTTAAGTCACAACATTAAAATAAGTAAGGCTAACAAAAAATTTTTCAGAGTCAGCTTTGAGGATCAGGCCAGGAAGGTGGAGCCAGGGTAACTCCTGACCATTCGAGTCCCATCTTTGTAAAAAAGGGGCCTAGTTTATATTTTTCAATGAGAAAACAGGTCACATATAACAGAGAGAATGTATTCATCGGTCTACAACAAAAGTTTACTTGAAGCAGGTGTCTGGTTAGTTTCTGACACAAGCGAAGATAAGGTAGAGGAGAATACACTTATATCACATACATTAAGGGGAGTGTTATCTGTGGGACCAGGTGTATTCAATGTGTGTGAAAATGCATTTATTTCATCTTAAGATGTTTATCTTAAAAGGGAAGCTTTTATTCTGGACTGTTTTGAATCCTGCTCAAGGCTGTTTGCATGGAGGGCAGGGGGTCTATGTGCTAAGTCTGGGCTTCTTCGTCTTAATTGCTGGGCCCTGTAGATAGCTCTTAGTTGGCTTCTCTGTGTCCAACATTGTGGTTTCAATGTATTTCCTTCCACACCAGCCCAAACAAAAGTAGAGTCCAGTTTGAAAAAAAGGAGAGTAGATAATGACTAGGCAACTACAGTCTTTCCCATAATCACCAAATAATCAAAGAGCATGATCGGTGCTTATCTCTTATTTTCCATGCAAAATGCTTCCAGCCACTATGTATAGAAAATCTAAAACTGGCTATTTTTTGTAAATCAAGAAATGCCATCTGTAGCACACTATTCAGAAATTAGATTCAAAGTACAAAGGTCTTTTTTTTTTTTTTTTTTTTTTAAGTGTGCATTGCATTTTGTTCACAATTGCTCTGGAGGAGAATGTACCAAACTACTCCGTACTCCCCGCAGTGGGTGGGTGTGGTCTGTTGGGGATCCCAGCCTCAATGCAGAAACCCCTTCCAGGGTCCCAGGGAGGGAGGGAGCAAAACTAGGAGCTCTTGGAAAAATCCTTGAGTTCTGAGGCTGAGAGAAAAGGACAAGACACACAACAGCTAAACAGAGAGGATCACAGCTTGGTGCAGGGAGGAGAATTTAATAAGCCTGAGGTTCAGGGCTGGGCACTGAGACAGGAATAAAGAGCAGCCCACAGAAGGACCCCCAGTCGACCAGACATGCAAAGGGGATGGGAGCAGAAGATGTAAGAAGCCATGAAGTCACTGCGGGGCAGATGCGGGGCAGCAGTAAAGGGGCGAGGAGGGGCCGCAGGGCACTGGGGCTCTGACCTGTGGTCCCTGCAGTATGAGGAACTGAGGCAGTCAGCTGGGAGCCACTGTGACAACCTCCGCAACCGGAAGAACGAGATCCTGGAAATGAACAAGCTGATCCAGCGGCTGCAGCAAGAAATCGAGAATGTCAAAGGCCAGGTGAGGGGGCACCTGTGCGGCGGGCCATCACAGGGCGGCTCTGTCCCCTGCAGGACTGGTGAAGGGGGAAGGCATGTGTGGTGCCTCCTTAGGAGGGAGCTTGTCCTTCCTGTACAAGTGTGGGCACTAGAGGGACAGCCTCAGGACACAGCCCAAGCAGGGCAAAGCGGCCTGCTGCCACCAGACGAAATTGAGATGCTTCAGTCGGTGGGAGCATGGAAAGAGGGTCTCCATGGGCCCTCCCAACCCAAAGACCCTGGGATTCTATAATCCTGAAATTCAAGGGGACTCCCATAAATCCACAAAACCAGACCCACTCTGATCGCCTAGCTAGCAAAGAACATTTGAATGCTTAAAATGTGTCAGTCCCAGTGAAACTGCTCAGCCATGTATCTAAGAGGAACTAGGATCTCTTTGAGGTGTTACAGTCAGGAGGACCCGTCCGAATACCCCAGAGGAACCAGATGTCACAGTCGTAGCAAGAAACCTTCAGCAGAGCCGAATCTGGCCTGTCACCACGGCTGTGCAGGAGAAGTTCCCTCTTCCTCCCATGCCCCTCCCTCACTCTCACAAAGTCATCACACTTCTGACACCAGACGTGGGGCTGTACCCACTCCAGCCTATTCCATGACACCAGCTGGTTGTTCCACAATTTAATTCAATTCTGACACCATGTCCTAGAAATGGCATCAGAGCCCACAGGTTACGGGCTCCGTCCCACAGACGTCAGTCACAAAGCCAGGTTGTCACCTATCCTTCTGACCGACCAGCCATAAACTGGAGATTGTCACGACCGCCCCCCAACTAATGAATTTTTTAGTTCAGCTCATAGAACAGGGAACAGTTTACTTGCTGTTTCCCAGTCGATTGTAAAGGGACATGATCAACAATACAGATGAAACTCTACAGAGAGAGATGTACAGGGCGAGGACTGCGAGAAGGGGCTGTGCTTCCTGCCCTCTCTGGATGTGCCGCCCTCCACGTCCCCACATGCTCACCAAGCTCTCAGGTTTATGGAAGCATCATCACACAGTGATGACTGATCATTAACTCCATTTCCAGCTTCTCTCCCCTCTCCAGAGAATGGGTGAAGAGGGGGCTGAAAGTTCCCAGTTTCTAATCATGGCCAGGTCTTTCTGGTGACGCAGGAGCCTAGCAAGATTCACCTCATTAGAACCAAAGATGCTATTCTCACCCAGGAAATTCCAAGGGATGTAGGAGCCCTGTGTCAGGAGCCAGCACCAAAGATCAGCTAGAGCCAAAGGTGTTCCTATTGCTTTTATCACTTCGGAAATGACGAGTCCTAGGAGCTCAGTGCCGGGAACTGGAGGCCAGGATCCAATGTGTATTTTTTTTCTCCTATCTCAATTATCATGTTTTCTTGGTTCCTCTGAAAGTCAGGCTAGGGCTCTAGGGGCCCCCGATTATGCCTGTCTGTGCCCTCTCCCCAGCGCTGCAAGCTGGAGGCCGCGGTGACCCAGGCGGAGCAGCAGGGCGAGGCGGCCCTCAGCGATGCCAAGTGCAAGCTGGCGGGCCTGGAGGAAGCCCTGCAGAAGGCCAAGCAGGACATGGCCTGCCTGCTCAAGGAGTACCAGGAGGTGATGAACTCCAAGCTGGGGCTGGACATCGAGATCACCACCTATAAGCGCCTGCTGGAGGGCGAGGAGCACAGGTGAGCTGGCAAGGTTGGGACCGCACAGACACAGGTGTGTTTGCTGTTCTGCCCTCTGACTAGTGCTGCAGCTGCTATTGCCCACAAAGCCCACAGGTGTCGGGTTCTCACCTTAGTGTGGTCTGTGGTGCAGGCAGGGGCGGGGATGCACATGGATCGGCCTTTTCTCTTTGATCTAGTTAACGTGTCTTCCTTTTCCACTCACCCCCCCAGGCTGTGTGAAGGCATTGGACCCGTGAATATCTGTGAGTACATGAGCACTCCCTGCAAACTCTGAGGTCTTGCAGACTGGTCAGAGCCAACCTAGACAGACCACACCACCCCGCTCAGACCTGAGCCTGCTTCCTCCACTCAGAGGGGTCCCGGGAGCCCCAGGTCAGAGGGAGATGCTCCCCTCCAGGGCTCTCCATGTCTGTGGGAGGCAGAATTACGAGTAGATATGCAGCACAGTCCCCAAGCTTTAGGGCCCAGAAGTTGCAAAGAACCATACTGACAAGTGGGTGCTTTCCTGGAGAAAGAGAATTTGCAACAGGCTCTGGAAAGAGGGACAAGTAGAAACTGAGAAAATGAAGCAGCCGGCATGCCTGAGCTGGTTGAGGATCTGGGGAAAGAGGGAAGGCAAAAGGGAGCATTTCTAAGCACAGATGTGGCTGTGTGGGAGACACAGCTGTAGCTGGAATAGGGGTGCCTTCAGAGGTTGAGTGGCAGCTACGGAGATATCACCCTGAGAGCCATGAGGAGTAGGGCTCTGATACCCTTCTGTGCCCCCACAGCCGTGAGCAGCTCCAAAGGCGCCGTCCTCTACGAGCCCTGTGTGGTCAGCACGCCCATGCTGAGGACCGAGTACTGCCCAGGGGGCACCAGCGTTCTCAAGAGCAGCGGGGGCTGCAGTGTTGTGGGCACTGGCGAGCTCTACATTCCCTGGGAGCCTCAGGGGTTCCTGAGCTGTGGGAGCGGGCGGAGCTCCAGCATGAAGCTAGGGGGTGGGAGCAGTTCCTCCTGTAACAAGTGTTAGCACGACATCGAGGCTGGAAGCCCGGGAAGAGGGCACCCACCCCCCAACCAGGGTTGACGAGGATATTCCAAAACCCCACCTTCCGGGACCGGCTACAGATTTCCCTTGGGTTGTCACCGGGAGCTGCCCTTCAGAACCATCCATATCTTCAAGCCCCTTTCACTTAGCTGCATGCAGACTCTGAGCTAGATCCTGGGTTTGGGGGTGGTCTGCAAAGAAAGAGAACACATCACCTGTGTGCCTGCAACTACTGGTGGTCAGGCCTTCATGTGGCCAAGAGAATGGCAAGAGCCCCAGACCATGTCTCTCCCAGATGAGAAGGTCCATGGATACATCATGGTCGGCTTGATGGGTTCTCCTAGGGAAGGTTCCTTGAAAGGTCAGTCTCCCCCACTCCCAGAAGTTCCCACCTCCCTTACTCTCATATACCAAAGAAAAGTCAACTCCTTTGAACACCCACCTAAAACATGAATTATTGCAAATGTCAAAAGGAGACACCCCAAATTCCATTCTGAGTTACAAAGCCAAATGCCAGGATTTCTGGATCACTCAAGATCTGTCAATGGTCCTGGCAGTCAACACACAGAATCAAGAGGTGGTCTTTGGGCAGTAGGTTTATCTGCTCAGGTGTGCTGAACTCACACTATGCAAATGTCTTTTTCCTGAGCTCATATTGGCAGCTTATGGCAGGGACATGCCTAGGACAAAGGCAAGAGGACATGGATTATTTCCTGGACAAAGGAACAAGCAAGAACTGACATTATTTGCTCTATGGAATCAAGCCCCGCCCCCCCCAACCCTACCTTCTGTACATAAACACCCCTTTATGCTTACTCTCCTTTTATTTCCTCTTGCTTTGGGTCTGGTTTGAATGTATTTCCCTGGTGATATCGCAGATGGGCTGCCAGTGTCCACTGGAAGGGAGGGCTCCGGGAAGGAGGAGGAGGTGCTGATTGACCCCCACCTCCCAGAGGCCCCGCCCCTAGGGCTGCGCCCCACAGAAGCCCAGCCCGCACAGGGATTCCCAACTCTGGGAGTTTCTGGGCGTGTCCCCAATAAACTGTTCACAGTCTCCAGGAATCGGGATTATTCACTAGACTCTGTGGGGAGCAGAGGGGGAACTAATCAGCAGCCTTTGGGAATGGGGGACCTGAAGAGTGGAAATGGAACATTCTACAAATGAGAAAACTGCATTGAACTATTTGCAAGCTACCTGTGGAATAAATATGAATCAAATCAGACCTAAAACCACACATCACACCCCAATAGTTTGCAAGTCATTTGCCACATTAAAAACCACAGGCCTGTGGCACAAAGGTCTCCTCACCATATAGGCCCCTGCACAAATCCTGAAGAAAGTCGTGGGATTTTCTACCACGTCTGTACTTAGCAGCCCCCAAGCCCTGGACGCTGCCTCCCCAGCCTGGACCAGGATAGCCCCAGCCTTAGAAAAGCAGTGAAGGTGGGCGGCAGCCTGATCACGTTGGGGATCCTCAGTCCCCACCACAGCACCAAGACCTGCAGTTGAGGCTTGGCAGCAGCACTTTGGTAACCCTGCAGCCCTGACACCCTCCCTGTTACTTCACTGGTTCCCATAACAACCCCCACAGCACACTTCCCCTGTGGCTCCCCGCTCCTGAGGATTAGGGTGCAGCTTCCTCTCCCCACAGCCTCACACGGAGGAGCTATTGTGTATTGGAAATGATAAATAAGTGGTGATTAAGACACCTCTTAGCCCTGGAGGGGCACTCAGCTTCCAGAGGAGTCAGAAATCTTGAGAACCCCCGCGAGTAAGGGAGCAACAAGAAAAGCAGCTGCAGAATGTGCCTGGAAAGGGAGCTGGAGAGAGGCTCACATAGAAGATTGTAAGAGCAGAGTCTGGAGCAGAGTCTCGGTTATATTCAAGAGGCTCTATCCACTCACTTTTTATTCATCAACATGTGCTAGTCCAGCATGTGATATGGGGCAGGCCACCCCCAGATCAGGGACACAGTGGAGGACAAGAAGGCCCGTCAAGGATGACTCACCCAGTAGGCACAGTAAACACAGTAGGAACTGTAAACTAGTCAAAATGGTCAGCATTTTGGAAAACAGTCTGGCAAAATGTTAAACATTGAGTTACCATGTGACCCAGCAATTCCACTCTCAATTCAAAAGAACTGAAAACGCATGTGCACCCAAAAACTCGCATGTGAAAGTTCGTAGCAGCACTATTCATGGTAGTCAAAAAGTAGAAGCAACCCGCATGTCCATCAATGGACAAATGGGAAAACCAAATGTGGTATATCCATATGATGGAATATAACTCAGTTGTGAAAAAGAACGAAATCTTGTTCATGCTCCAACATAGTGAACCATGAAGACATTAAAGTAGGTCAAGGAAGCCAGTCATGAAAGGCCATATACTATATGATTCCATTCATGGGAAAGGCCAGAATGGGTACATCTACAAAGGCAGAAAACAGATAAGTGGTTGCTTAGGGCTGGCAGGAGAAGATGGGTTTGAGGAGAGATGTAGAACGAGATATGAGAAAGCTTAAGTTTCTTTGTGTGCACTGTGATGAGGTTGCTCATACCTGTGACTGTGGACAGGTGCCCAGGGCCCTTAAGCCACTGAACTGTACATTGCAGATGAGTGAGGTATATATCTGTTATATCTCAGTAAAGCTGTTTTCACGAATGGGGCCCTGGCACTAGACCACACCTCAGGGGGCTTACAGTCTAGCTGGGAGCACAAACCTGGACTGGGACATTACAGATGTGAGGGTGGTAGTGAAGGGGACATGCATGAGGGCTCCATTCCTCAGGTCGTGGGCCTGGGAAGCTCTCCAGGAGGAGGGGCAGTCAGGCTGGACCCTGAGGACAGCAGAGTCAGGGGGAGGAGATGTTCCAGGCCAGCATTCAGGGCTTAACAACAGTGATCCAGAGTCTGTGACCCCAGGGACACACACCTACACATAGAGAAGGAAGGGGACAACAGGGCTTCAGAGCCTGTTCCTTCTTGAAACCCTGTCACTCTGGTCCTGACCCTAGAGTTCAGCTAAGCTCCTTTCATATTAATCACTCAAAGCTTTGAAAACTACAGACACATTCTGACTGGGAGTCAGCAAAAACAGAGATTCCAACCAACCACCTACCTACCTCCATCCTACAGATGAAATGAGGCCCTGAGAATCCCCACCGGACGAGAAGAATAGGCCTCTCTCACCCCATCTTCATGGGGGCGGGGTGAGGGGGGCGGTCTGGCCTGGCAGCCATCCCTTTGGGACTACCCCTTCGTGTGCCCTGGCCCCTAACACATGTCTGCTGGGGAGGGGAGTTCGTCTGGAACCATATTAGGCACTATCCCTCCCAAGAGTGGCCGAGCTCAGGCCTGGGCATGCCCCCCTGCACAGCCCCCTCTGTGCTGTGCCTGAGTACCCCATTCTCCCTCCCTGAGAGGCCAGGACTCAGGGAAGGTAGGTCAAAAGTGCCTCCTGGTGGTGGCCCACTGATTCACAGTCTGTTCACCTGGGCAAATATTTCCTGAGCTTGCTCTGGGCCAACCCAGCACCAAGTGCTGGGAAGAGCCACCCTGGCCTCAGGGTGAAGGGGCAATCACCTGCAGGGAGCCGGAGCCACACCACATTCCACCTGAGAAACCAAATCCATCCCCTTCTAGAGCGCCCCCTTGAGGTCAGGTGGGGAACCGCCCAAAGGGATCCCAGGAGGGCGGCAGGACCTGAACAGAGCTGCTTGTGTGTCTGTCTCCAGATTCTCTCCCGGTCCAATAGAAGGAAGGTGTCTGGGCCCCACAGCACGTCCCCAGCCCCTAAACACAATGCGGGGCACACTTCAGTCTCATAAAAGGTTTGTAGGAGCAGCCTGATCTCTATGTCTTTGAAGACCAACATTTCCAGCCCAGAAAGGTAACAGCTGTGTGCACACCGTGAGGGATTTGGATTAAACCTGAAAAAATCATGCTGCCTGGCAGGGGGTGTATGGGCCCAAACAAGAGGGGGATCCTATGTCTCCTGAAGGTGCTTAGACTCCGCCTAGCATCATTTCTCCCAGAGGGCCACTGAGAAGTGGAGGGCCTGGGCGGTGTGGATGTAGTCTTTCCCACCGGTCCCCTCCTTCAGGGGACTCTGCCTTCCCTTCCCAGCAGGGGCATGTCTCAGCATGAGCACCCCCGTCTATCACAAGCTTGTCCTCAGGCCAAACGGAAACCTCAGAAGAAGACAGCTTTTAGCAAAGCCTTCCTGACATCTGGGATTTCCCTCCCAGCCTCCTTCCTTCCCACGCTCACTCACAGGCACTTGCACACACACACTCACTCACACACACACACACACAAACACACACACACTCTCTCTCACAGTGTTCTCAGCCAGGACAGCCCTTTCCCTCTTTCCTCGTCAGCAGTTCTCCCCCCACCCCACCCCCAGCCTCAGATAGCATCGTGCTGAGCTAGCAGTCACCTCAGTTACACATAGCAACTGCGGTGCACAGCTGGCAGATCTGGGGATTACATCCAGGCCAACTGACAACAGTAAGAAGAAAGTGTCACAGCAGCAAAACCTCTGATCAGAGTTTCCAGCTCAACTCCTCTCCCTTGCCCCACCCTCCACCCCCTAAAACATGAGTGAGGGTGGTGTTACGCATCATCTGGCGAAATAATACCTCAGAACTATAAACTGATGACGGCGACAGCTCGCTCCAGAAAGAGGTGATGCTTGACTGGTCCCAATTCCCCCACCCGGCCCGGCCTGCTCGGGGCTGAAGGAAGCTGGGACGGGACAGTCCCAGGAAGGGCTAATGGGATAATGAGTGTCACAGTCACTGGAGCGGGAAAGAGGTGGGGTTCGGGGTGGGAACAGGGGTGACTGCTTACCAGTGAAGGGAGGATTGTGCCGAAGAGAGAAGAAGGGGCTGAGAGAAAAAGGGGGGCTTGCGAGGGAGGGAGGGAGGGGAGCAAGGGAGAAATGGATGACAACAGCGCAGGTACCCACAGTGCGCACCTCCACGTGTCCACAGTTTGTCTTCACAGTTCTGTGAAGTAGGCATATGCCCATTTTACAGATGAGGAGACTGAGGCTTAGAGAGGTTGAACAATTTCCCCCGGTCACCGGCGCATGGTGCAGGGGATGTTTGCTGACAGCACTGTTTAAAGTGACCGGGTCAGGGTCTGCTTCAGAGCAGCCTGCTTTTCCTCGGTTATGTCAGTGTTTGAGTTCTCTGTAGACATGCACCCCTTAAGCCTACACCCAGAACAGAACCCTGCCACCGTCCTGCTCTCAGGGCCCTACCATCAAGGGCACTGCTGGCAAGTGGAAAATGGGACTGAACCGGAGTCCATCTGACTTCAAGGACTGTGTCAAGTCTTCTGTCCTCAGCCTAGCACACCCACTGGTGTTCTACATCATCCCTCCTGCCCCTGCCACTGTCCCCTCCCATAGAGCTCCAAGTCCCCTTCCTGGTCCACTGCATCCCCTTGCCTGGCCTCGGGGAGCAGTGTTCCTTTCCTCCAAAGCAGCCAGACTCACACCTGAGAGGCTGGAGCACCTGGATCAGGCTCCTTGTGAGCTCTCGAGCTTCTGCACCACCATCATTTCTAAGTCTTACCTGTCCACAGCTTGGATTCTCCTCTTCCTGAAAACTGCCAACCCCTAATACCCGAATTTCTCTTCTTTTTGCCCTGTTCCTTTCTCCCCTTTTTCTTCCTGCTTTTAATCTCTGTGGTATGTTCACTCATTCAACAAAGCTGGGAGCCTTGCCACCGCATGCCATCACTCTACTAAGCGTTGGGTCACAGAGGAGGACAAAGACATGACCTCGTCTGCCTCCTGGAGTGCCTACTCCAGCCAGAGACAACAGTTTTGTGCAAGCAAATCCATGGAGAGAGGAACTCTGAGGATGATAATTGCTAAGGAGAGGCAGAGCAGGGGTCCTTCTCTTTTTTCCTAAATAAGGGGAGACCTATGAACAAAGACCTGGAAGAAAAGAAGACTGGCCATGCAGATATCTGGGGGAAAGGGTTTCCAGTGGAAGACACAGCAAGTGGAACGGGGTCATAGGCAAGAGTCTTCCTGTCTCTTTGGTGGACAAGCGGGAGGCCAGGTGACTGGAGCAGTGGTGGGGAGAGGGAAACCAGCTTAGCAGCAGGAGGGCAGACTGCAGAGTCCCATGTGGCGTTTATTCTAATGGGATGGGAAGCCACTGGAGAGATTCAAGCTTGGAAAAAACATGATTCAGCGTGGTTTGGCAGATCACTCTGGCTGCGGTGGTAAGAAAAGGCTGATGGGGCAAAGGAAGAGTAGTTGGAATGGTACTTCAGCAGACCTCGTAGAAGTGGTAAATGTGGGCCACCATGGTAGCAGTAAGCATGGTGAGAAAAAGCAGGCGTTTAGACATCTTGTGAAGGTAGGATTTACCAATGGATTGAGTGTGAGATGTGGAGGAGAAGAATAAAGAATGATCCCCCACAAAACTTTTGGTCTTAGCGACCACAGGGACAGTGAGCCTGGCAATTAAAATGTGGTTAGTAGGAATAATTGGGAGAAGAGTTTTAGATATATTAAGGTCGACATGCCTATTTGATGTCAAATAGGGAGATGGATCAGACGTGGCATGCCGGCAGGAGGCTGGGGATAGCGACGCAGTGGCCACCCACAGTGGACAGAGAGCATTTAGTCATGAGGTCATATGATGTTACCAAGGGAATAAAGATGAGAACCAAGTACAAGGGGTAAGCCTGAGGACACTGTTTTGTGTAGAGCTTAGGGATATGAGGACAAACTGGCTAAAAAGACTGAAAAGAAGTACTATGATGAGAAAATCAAAAGAGTGTGGTGTCTGGAAATCAACAGAAGAAATTGTTTCAAGCAAAAGACATTATCAACTATATCAAACACTGCTGGGAGGTTAAATGAGGGCTAAGAACAGACTAATGAATTTAGCTACATGGAGAGCACCAGTGATCTTTACAAGTATTCTCTTACTATTTTTCTACTTCTTCTCCCTTTAGTCATATACCTGATATGTGGGTCTGTGGAAAACAGTAGTAATAATATAGGAATAGAGGAGCACTTCCAAAACTTGATAAAGAATACCTACAAAATAAACCTTTAGCTACCATCACACTTAATGATAAGAAATCTGAAGCTTTCCCACTAAAATCAAGATATGACAAGGCCGTCCCTCTTACCATTGTTTTCCAACAACGTATTGGAAGTCCTAGCTAGTGCAATAAGACAAAAATAGGAAATAAAGGTATATAGATTGGGAAGGAAGAAATCAGTGAAGACTTGAACCAGATAGCCCCAATCAAAATCATGCATCTCCTTCCAAGTAGACTCCCAAGCACCCTCAAAGAATCCCAATCATCCAAACATGAGTTCTCCTAGACACAGGACAGATAGGACAAATCATGCCAGACACTCTAGAATAGAAAAGTCCAACACCATCCTGTCTCTGGGAACTGAAATAGCTATAATACTGACAACAATAAAAAGAATATTCATTGATCGAGAATTTTCCATTTTATATCCAGACATGGATAGCTCCGTATATTTCTCTACCCTAACCAAAGTTGCATCGGTAAGTCCTGGAACTTCCACAAAGAGAACTATAAATTAGTCCTAATGTTTATTGGGGGACTCAAAATCATGTGGCTAACTTTTCACGCAGATACATGGCCAAGTTTTTGGCATCCTTTGAACTCAAATTATGCTACAATGTTATCTAGAGAATGCCCTCAAGATTATTCTTCCCCCTCCACCATGAGGACAGAGACTGTCTTTTTTTATCTTTGTGTCCTCAGTACCAAGCACACCACCTGGGATAGAGCAGACACTTGATTCTTGTTGAATGAATAAGTGACTCTCTTTTGAGGGTCTCAAATCATATCTGTGTCCACACTAACCCCTACGAGCCTTACTGAAGATGCAATTCTCACATAGATAACCAAACCAGACTATGGAGCATAGATTAAAGAACACTACAGAGCATTTATGGGCTATTTAATCAATCCACAGAGATATAATAAACTGTATTCTTGCCATAAATTTCTTACTCAGAGCTGTGCAGATCTTGCCTCTCTGCTGCACACCCCCAACTATTTAGGGGGATATTTCTGTATGGATGAATTCTTTGTGAGCCTCTCACTGGAACTGTTGAATCCTAACTTTCTGGTGGTTAGCCACTCTTGCAGTCAAAAAAGTCTATTGGATTTATGACCAAAGAAATTATTGTCCCCATAATGGCAATTGTGGTGGACTTGTAGGGGAAAATGGGACCATAATGTTTATGTGTTTTTAATGTTTATAGCTTGATGTTACAGCCCTGATCCTAAGCAGAATAGGTGTGTCTGAGATTAGCTCATTGTTAAGGAGTTATAGGCATGAAGAGTTTCTGCTAACTACCCAAGCTCATAAATGCCTGCAAATGGCATTTTTGCTTTTATGGGGCCAATCTTCTGATCCCCACATACATAAAAAGGGTGAGAGGGACCCACTAGGCTCAGAGGGATCTCAGCTCCAGATCACCCCACTTTCAATCAACTGCTTTGCTCTCACCCAGGAAGCCAGCATGTCTTGCCGCTCCTTCCGAGTCAGCTCTGGTCGCCGGGTGGGAAACTTCAGCTCCTGCTCAGCGATGACACCCCAGAACTTGAACCGCTTGCGGGCCAGCTCTGTCTCCTCCTGTAGGAGCAGGCCAAGCTTCCGGGGCCTTGGTGGCTTTAGCAGTCGCAGTGTCATCTCCTTTGGATCATGCTCGCCCCGGATAGCAGTTGGAGGCCCTCATCCCATCCGCTGTGGAGTTGGCTTTGGTACTGGCAGTGGCATGGCCTTTGGCTTCGGTGACAGGAGTTGTGCTGGCCTAGGGTTGGGGGCCAGCAGTGGAGTTGGCCTGGGCTTTGGGGCAGCCAGTAGCCTTGGCTATGGCTTCGGTGGCCCTGGCTTTGGCTACAGAGTTGGAGGAGCTGGAGTTCCAGTGGCCCCATCTATCACAGCAGTGACTGTTAACCAGAGCCTGTTGACCCCCCTCAACCTGGAGATCGACCCCAATGCCCAGAGGGTGAAGAAGGATGAGAAGGAGCAAATCAAGACCCTCAACAACAAGTTTGCTTCCTTCATCGACAAGGTACCTGTAACAGCTGATCCTCTGGGTCTGGGATGACGTGAGCTAAGGTGCACATGGGGCCTTCTTTCCCTTAAGAAGAGCTGGCCCAGGCCTAGGTCACTGACCTTGACCTCACATCCTCAGGTGTCCACCAAAAGCACTGCAGTATGATTCCAGGGTCACTCTGCAGAGCAAGGACAAGTCAGAGGAAATACTGTGTGGCAAACTAGACTAAGACCATGATTGTGTCTTCTGAAGGAAACAGGAACAAATCTGAGGCATTTGAGCAAACCAAGACCTACCACCTAATCACTTAGAAATGTCTCCAAACAGGCTAGAAACCTTAGGGTTTAGGCCAGGTATTTGCTGGTACATGTTTAAAAGAGGACTTGGAAATCCTCATGTTCTTTCTGACATTTGTATTGTGTTTGTATTGTGTCTGAAGCTGGGCGGTGACATCTGTCCAGGCCTAGCAAAGTGGAGAATGGATTTGAGTCATTATTTTACCAAAAAAAAGAAAAATCACACCTTCCACATGGGATATCCAGGTTCGGTCAAGGTGCCCAGATCAAGGGAAAGATAGCTATCACAGGCAGTCACTGGTCTTCAGGTGGAGAGAAGCAGACATGTGAGAGGGACAGTCATAGGCCATATGTCCTTGGAGCAAGAGGTCCTGGTGGTGTCAGGAGACTGACCTCAGAGGCTTGTTTCACCTCTGAAAAAGGAGCAACAAATCTCTAAATTCTTCTCCAGCTCTGTAAGTGTTGACTGACAGAGTATCCAGGATGGAGGCGATTACTCAGGACCTGAGAATTATCGCCTGCTGATGCCACATGCCCCTCATACTTACTTTGCTCCTCATTCTCCGCCAGGGATGGCTGACATCAGGTTGTCCATGCGGGCAGACCGCAGCTCAGGCAGGATGCGTCTTTCCAGCCTTTTCCGGTGAACTGCTTTGCTTCTATCTCACAGGGCAGAAAGGGAAATGACGCCGAGGGAGTTTGGTTCAAGAGCTTCTGCTGTGCTAAGCTCAGTGGAGCATGAGGAGGTCAACTCCTGCTGAGTTCGAGGAGAAATGAACATTCAAAGAGGAGAGAATAATGTCAACACGAGGCTGATAGTCCTCTCTAGCCGCCTGAAGCTGGCATGTAGGTGACTACCGAGCACTTCAACTCCATGTGTTTTCCCTGTGGGATTTAGGTGCGGTTCCTAGAACAGCAGAACAAGCTCCTTGAGACCAAATGGAACTTCCTCCAAGAGCAGAAATGTGCCCGGAGCAACCTGGAACCCCTCTTTGAGAACCACATCACCAACCTGCGTAGGCAGCTGGACATGGTGGCCAGCGACCGGGCCCGGTTCGAGGCTGAAAGGAACCACATGCAGGATGTCCTTGAGGGTTTCAAGAAGAAGTGAGTGCCATCTAGACTGCACGGGCCGAGGATAGGCATGGATGGGCTGGTCCCAAGAACAGTAGCCCAGCTCCGACGAGAGTTGGAGGGATCAGGGTTAAATTCAGCCAACCTGGAGACAGGCAGTGGGTACAGAGATGAGTAAGGGAGGAGGAGGAGGCCCTTTCAGGCGTCCCAAGAAAAGGGAATCTCGGTATTGGGCGTGTTGTGTCCTTAATCATGCCTGTGGGGAAGGGTGAGCTAACCTCAGAAAAAGGGTCCCTCTAGTTTTGAGAAGGCAGGAGTTGCCCAGGCAGCAGTGAGTGGGGTCCTACTTACTCACTGGTCAAGGGAAATGACCCTAAGTTTTTTCCATAGAGGAGTATAGCAGTGGTTCAAATTTTCACACTCCACATCCAATCTGAGAAAGTAAAACGGATTTGAAGATGCTTAGAGCTCTCACAGGAGGTCTCCAACATGGTACAGAGTAGATGATAAAATGTGGGTGGCAGAGAAAGCCACACTCCTCCATGGAGCAGAGGTCACGGAGGTTCACTGGGGATTTGGGAGTTCGGAGAACTCACCCTTTATCCTTTCCATGCAGGTATGAAGAGGAGGTGGGATTCCGGGCCAACGCTGAGAATGAGTTTGTGGCTCTGAAGAAGGTAAGGCAGAGAAGAGAGACAGGCCAACTTCTCCTCCAGGGGGACAAATGTTCTTGGGCCCCCACAGGAAACTGCCCAGTCAACCCTGTGGAGTCTGAGTCCACTCACACAGGAGGCAACCCTGAATGTCACCACAGGTTCCTTTCAAGGTTTTAATCTGGACTCAGAATGTTCAGGATCAGGTCTTCCTGAGAACCAATGACCTTCTAAGAGTCTTGGATTATCTGGGTGTCTTGCCTGTAAATAAGATCGGGAAAGGTCCAGCAATCCCTGGCGAGCTCACGCTGCAGTCAGAGAGGACAGCAGTCACTGAGCTGAATTTCCACCCGGTGATTGCCATCCATCCCCAAGCCTGAAGCAGCCCGTGAAGATTGGCCTGATCTTCCCAGGCCTCTCCAGTTGCTCCGAGCTGGAAAGTTTACAGAGCGCACAGGTAACGAGCATTCATTCTTCTCTTTTTTGTGCAGGATGTGGATACAGCTTTCTTAAATAAGTCTGATCTGGAGACCAATGCGGACATGTTAACGCAGGATATTGACTTCCTGAAAGCCTTGTACATGGAGGTAACGACTCACTCCCCGCAGCACCACAATCCCCACCCAAGCAGATCAGTGCTTGGCCTGGACAACCTGGAGCTTCATCGGGACTGATGTGCTCTCTGAAACTTTGTGTCATAACGCCTTTCCTCATACTCAGATCTTCACCATACTCTACATGTCACTGTCTCTACAGGACAGAAGGCAGTCAGGTCTATGAATACATCTCTTGACTTTATCATTCAGCTCTAGTTAACCAAGGTCTAGGAATGAAACTGGAGTCTAGGGATGTCACTTTCTATGTCTTGATCAAAGGACACTGGAAAACTGATTTGCCAGGAGATGTGTGTGGAGGGGATGGGTTTGGCCTAATCACACAATCTTGCTTTGGGAGGAAGCGGGTGTGATACAAAAGTAAGTTGTATTTGTTTTAAATGAAACAAGAAAATCACAATATACTTCCTTGGAGGCGGGTCCCTTCCTTCTGAGATCTCTGATGAAGCATCTTTTGCTTCATAAGTAGTCTCTTTGGTTTGGTATAATCCAGCCAGAGTTAAACATCCGGCTTTGAGTGGAAAGATTGAACTGCCTTCCTGCAGAGCCCTCACCCTGCAGGCCAGTTCCATCCCCCTAGTTCTATCCAGGATTTAGGATATGGAATTCCTAGACCAACATGTTCAAAAGCACTGTTAACTCTCAATGACCCATGACTGGCACAGCCACTTGGTGGCTATTCCAAAGAAAAGCTTAGATCCCAGGATGGCACTCACTCACCTCCTCCAGGCTCCTAGGCACCAGGGTGCCACTGCTCATGCAAGCAGGTTAGGGTGCTCACAGTCAGCGGAGGTGGCTCTAACTGAAGTCTCTTTCTAAGCCTTCAGTTTGGATGCTCGGCCCAGTGCTCTGCTCGCAATCAGTGAGCATTGCTCTCTGCTCCTATCACCACATCCTGGGAGCCTGTGGCAGCGTCCCGGCCACTGAAGGCACTCTGACCCATTTGTCTCGCCAATCCTTCAATGCAGGAAATCCAATTACTGCAATCACACATCTCAGAGACGTCTGTCATTGTGAAGATGGACAACAGCCGGGACCTGAACCTTGATGGGATCATCGCTGACATCAAGGCCCAGTATGAGGAGATCGCCAAGCGCAGCCGGGCGGACGCTGAGGCCTGGTACCAGACCAAGGTGGGCAGGAGAGGCTGGGAAGGGGTGCTGGCAGCCCATGTACAAGGAAGTGAGCCCAGTGGAAGTCTGAGGCCTCCAAGTCAGGGAGGACCGTAGACTGACCTTTGAACTCTCCAAACACCTTCCCTCCACACCCCTCCCCACTCCAGTATGAGGAGATGCGGGTGACAGCTGGCCAGCACTGTGACAACCTGCGCAGCACACGGGATGAGATCAACGAGCTGACCCGCCTGATCCAGAGGCTGAAGGCAGAGATCGAGCACGCCAAGGCTCAGGTGGGCAAAGGGAGGGAGAGGAAGCCCACAGTGGGAATGGCAGAGCCCCCAACACTGGGGAAACCCAAGGCTGATGAGGAAAGGGAGACCATCAGGACCCAGAAACAGAAAAATAAAGGGGTCAGTCCAGGAAGGCTTCCTGAAGGAGGAAACTATGGGAATCCGGGAGTCTCCCATGTGGAAGGAAAGACATGGAGCTCACTTAGAGAGGCAGGCAAGGCTCAGAGAACAGGCCTCCTCTCTGGACCCCATGGGTATTAGAACAGCAGAAATCAAGAAGTGAAAATTCAGCAGGGATGGAAACAGAAGAGCAATGCTCCCCTCCCTGGAGACAGAAATCTCTGGGAAACGTTACCAGGGTTCCACCACTAACTTGGTACCAGGCTGTGTTCCCACCGGCAGGGGGCAGTGTTTCTAGCCCCACCAGGGCTTCCCCTGGTCCCTGCCGAAGCCCACCTGCAAACTACTCCTCCGCAGCGGGCCAAGCTGGAGGCCGCAGTGGCCGAGGCGGAGCAGCAGGGCGAGGCAGCGCTCAACGACGCCAAATGCAAACTGGCGGATCTGGAGGGCGCCCTGCAGCAAGCCAAGCAGGACATGGCGCGGCAGCTGCGCGAGTACCAGGACCTGATGAACGTCAAACTGGCTCTGGACATCGAGATCGCCACCTACCGGCAACTGCTGGAAGGAGAGGAAATCCGGTGAGCACTAGCTGGATGGTCAGACTTACACACCCAGGAAGACGCAGTGGGGCAGGGGACCCGGTGAAGAACTGCTGAAGCCAACTCTCTCTGGTGGTCAGGCTGCCTTTTCAGGGGATCAGACGATGTCTGTAGATCAGCACCTCCTAAATGCAAATTTGTAATCAGGCTGCATCAGAAACTTTTGCTTGACAGGTTAGTTTGCTAAAGTGTTTTAAAGTAATGATATAGCACATTTCCTCAAATATTTTGATTCAATAATTCTGGGAATAAGCCTAGGAATGTGACTTTTTTGAAAAGTTCCCTGAATGCTCGGACAGCCAGGGATGAGAACCACCAGTCCGCTCAGCCAAGAAAGCTCTTGTGAGAGCAAGAGGGCTTTCAGGAAACCACACTAAACTAACTTGTTTCTCTCTCTCTCCAGGATCTGTGAAGGTGTTGGACCAGTAAACATATGTAAGAAACTTAAGTCTCTTCCTCTTCACACATTTCTGTCCTGGGGTCCTTCAAATTTCCTTTAAACTTAAGTTCACATTGGAATCAGGATCTGTGGCTGGCTGATTATGACAATTGGGGAGCAGGGGGGTCCTGCTGGCCCCGGGACCGGGAGCATCTCTTTAGCTGAGGTCTGAGCTCCTCACCAGAGCTGAGGTCCACTCGATGGAAGGGCGTCCCAGAAAGCAATCAGCCTTCTTGTTTTGTGTCCTTCAAGGGCCAAGGCCAGCGAAGGAAGGGAAAGGCCTGTGCCAAGGAGATCCCTTCCCCCAGAGGGCAGGGGACGGGACAAAGCTGAGCGGAAGTCTCCCTGAAGCTTTTGCCTGACAAAGTATGAGTTATGCCCAATACATGCAGGTGCTGTGCTGGGCACCACAGGCTGGGACACAAAGAGAAAGTATGATTTGTCAGGAGTCAACACAGTCAGTGGCACAACCAGAATTCAAACCCAGATTTCTGATTCCAAAAGTGCAAATATACACAGCTGTGTGGTGGAATCTAATGCTAACCTGGGTGGTCCGGACATCAGAGCTATACAAACTCTGGTGACAGTGCCCACAGAGAGGGGATGGCAGTCAGGAATGGCTTCCTGCTGGGGTTCAAGCTTGAGTACAGGGTACAAATGGCAGGAGAGAGGGTGGGGAGTGGTCTATGCAAGATTCAGTCAAATTAGGCTCTTAGGGCATGGAGGTATTTCCCACGGAGACCAGAGGGTACAGAGCAGAGCCATCAGAGACCCCAAATGACCAGAAACCTTGTTAGGGGGCAGGGGCAACCTGAGGACCAGCAGCAGCATGATGTAAGAGAAGCCCCCTAGTTTTTTGGAGGCTATCACTCCAGCCAGTAATCCAGGTCACAGCCCCACACACGCAACCTAATGCCTATGGCTATGCACAGACATCGGGGAGTGACCGTGTTCCTCCCCTTTACCCTGCATGACTTTAGTGGAGTCATGGTCTTTGAGTCAACGAGTCAGAGAAGAAAAAAATGCGTCTAGACTGGACAACAGGACAGTAGGACCCCTGATGCCACCAGCCTGTCCCCTGCCCTAGCAGCCTTTCCATCAGGCAGGAACATGGAGGGTGGACACAAGGGTCCCTGGAGGTGGCAGCCTGGCTGATGCTGTTTCTTCCTCCTGCAGCTGTGAGCAGCTCCCGGGGTGGCATGGTGTGCCCACCTGAGTCCCTGGTAACCAGCTCTTCACTCTCCCATGGCGGGTTCAGCTTGTCTGGCAGTGGCAGCGGCAGCAGCATCCGGTACAGTGGTGGCGCTGCCTGCGGCTCCAGCCTGAGCGGGGTGTCTCGGGGGGGCACAGTGCTGGTGGGAGAGGCCTGTGTCCCCAGCGTCCCCTGCCCATTGCCCACGGAAGGGGGCTTCAGCAGCTGTAGCGGGGGCCGCAGCAGCCGCAACTCCAGCGTCCGCTTCATCTCCACCACCACATCCCGCCGGACCAAGTACTGAGAGCTGAGCCCCAGCCAGCCACTGCCCACAGAGCTGTCTCCCCCTCTGCTTCTGTCCCCAAGATGCCTGGACCCTGGGTCTGAGGTGTTGCTAGCCGCCCCTCCTGCCAGGAAGCCCACCCTCACCTCTCCCCAGAAGCTACTGGCCAGTCCTGGGGGGATTTTCCACCACCTGGAAGCTCCATTCGCAGCCCCTGCTGGACTGGCTTCTCCTGACCTCAGCTTGCACTCTTCCTTCGGATCACCCTCACCACCCAGCTGAGCGACCTCAAGTAAATGCAGGTTCACCACAAGCACAAGAACCAGTGCTCTGGGGAGACAAGGAGCGGTCCAGAGCCAAAGAGCATGTATTGGGCACCATCGCCATCCATGGCTTGGATTAATTTGAACAGAGCGCTGACTGTCCACACTCAGGCGTCTTCAGTTGGCTGTCCTTGGCGTCCCTCCTCTTCCTTTCTCTGGCAGCAGAAGTTGCGGTTCTTCTCTTCCTCACCTGAGGACCCACAGTCCTTGGTGGTCCAGGGGACCCTTAAGTGCCCCCAGGTGGCTCTTCTCCCAGTGGCTGCTTCTCTTGCTAGCTTGTTGGTTTAACTCCAGCCTGTGAATCCCAAGGTGGTGGGGTGCGGGTAGAGGGGGTCTTTCACTCCGTGCACCCCGCCCCGGTGGTGTGAGAGTGGCACAGCCCTCTTGCTGCAGGAGGTCCATGTCTGCAAGCTCCAGGGCAGCCTGGACTGGGGGTGGGGTGGGGGGTCGGGGGGTGCCAGTTTGTATTGCTCTCTTTTGTGTTCCTGGGTTTTCAATAAACTTGCTGAGCTAATATCACTAGGGCTCCAGCCTCTCCTTCTGGATCACACTGGGGAGGGGGGATTCCCTCCTAGACTCCAGCGGCCCAGCAGCCCACCCCACTGGGGGCTTGCTAAGGGCAGAGGCTGGTGTCCTGGGCACAGGGAAGGCACTGAGAAAAGAGGGCTCAGGCCTGTGCCTAGAGGGGCTCACAGTTCAGCAAGGGAGAGGAGACAGAAAAGGTTCTGATAACAGGCGCCGCGTGCCATGTGGCCCCTTCTCTCTGGCAGTGCCCGACTCCCCATAGGTGCCCTCCTCCTAACCAAGGAAACCCTTTACCTGTGCATCAGGTCCCACCCCACCCCGCCTATTTCCTCTGAGCTCACTGCAGGGACATTCTTCTCTTTCTGTTTCTGTTCTGGATAGATTTCCAGAAAGTTCTATTGGAGTGGCACCACAGTGACTTCTCTGGAATTCAGTGAGCGGCAGTTATGCCCTCAATGAGGTCTGAATCTCAGCTATGACTTTTCTTTGGGGTCTCTCACAGCCCTTGGAGTAGCTACTGTTCCTTACATCTGTCATTTCTATATGCTTTAGAATTCCCTTTACTTCATACCAGTCAATCCCTTATGACTCCAATACCCCATTTTATCTCTATTGAACATCCCCTCTTCAAGTTATTTTGTGATACTCTCCCCTAATAGGACAGTGACTGACACAGCTACTTGAATGTCATTGCTTCCAACCTCTTGGACTAGTCACAAGCCACGCTGGGACTCCTCAGGCTCCAGTCCTCAGATTACTTCTCTCTTTAAGCTACCCCATAAGTGAGCTCACCCAGCTAGTCCTGTGACTTTAAATGCTGGCCATGTGCAATGACTCCTGAGTTCATGTCTCTATCCCAGACCCTCCCTTAACTACAGGCTGGTATACGAGTCTGCTCACTGACACTTGTGTATTTAATGGGCATCTCATACGGAACATGTCCAAGAACAAACCCCTCATCTTCCTTTGTTCCTTCCATGCCGCGCCTTCCACATTAATGGTAACGCCATTCAGTTGCTTAAGCCAAGAAAAACTTGGAGTCACCTGAAACTCTCTCTAGACTTCCCCATATTTAATCAATCAGTAAATCAGCTTAGCTTTAACTTATATCCAGAATCCACCTGCTTCTCACCACCTCTATGATTACCACTGAAGTCCAAACTGCCATCCCTGCCCGCACTGCTCTCTGGATTCTGCCTCTCCTCTCACCTCCTGCAGTCCGTTTCACAGACCAGCCAGGGTGATCCAGTAAAAATTAAGTTGACTTCCAGTTCCACTCATGAATAGCAAGCCTGTTATAATCTATCTCATCCACCGATTACAACTAAATAATTCTGTATACACTTCAAAAGCAACTGTTGGAGGATTCTGAAAAGTAAACAAAAGCAGGTTGATCATGGTGGGAAGACAAAAGTTTCAAGTGGCTCATATATTTTCCCTCTACTCCTTTGAATTTGAGCTGAGGGTGGGTCCCAGTTGAGACTATAAACATCAGCATGATTAGCTAAAACTCCAATGGAAATCCTATCTTCCTAACCAGAGGAAACAGGAGAAGGGAGACCTTATGGGAATCCTTGTGTCTTTTTCTTCCTTCCTGGCTTTGTCCTAAGCAGTCATGGAGGTATGAAGTAGTAATGATATGGGCGGCTAATACTCCCAAAGAAATCTGATCTTTCTTCCTGGAGGAATCAGGAAAAGACACCCCTGTGACAGGGGACAGAGTGGGAAAGGAAAGTTGGAGAAAGGATTCCTCTGAGCATAAATTCACAAAAGTCTAGGGCTCTCCCTTGAGCTACATGAGCCTGACAGAGTTGAAGCAGTGTGCCAAAGACTTTGAGAGCTGAAGTCAGGTTTAAACCATTGATCAAGTTTCAGATAAACTCCCAACTGGCACATACACAGGACACATAGCAAGCAACAAGCAAAGACTTGGAAAGCTGGCCAAACTTTGAACCACTGTCCAGAGAAAAAGAGGCAGGATTTACAGCTGACACTAACTAGACTTGTCCTCTGCTTGAAGAAAGAAAACAAGAATAAAAATTCTCCAGAGGGCTTGAGCAGGACCAAGAGTCTACACATCACATTCGAAATATCTATAAAACATTCTGACAGTCTAGGAACCAGGAAAATGTGACCAACATCAAGTAAAAAGAAAATTAGCAGATGCCAAGTCCAAGGGGATGCAAATGTTGCAATGATCACACAAAGACTTAAAATCATTATTATAACTATGCTCTGTGAGATAAAGGTAAAAACGTGTGAAGTGAATGAAAAAAGTAGAAATTCAAGCAAAAAAATGAAACTTTTTAGAACCAAATGGAAATTTTGAAACTGACAACTGCTGTATTTGACATTTAAAAATCATTGATGGAATCCACAGAAAAAAGAAGAGGATCAAAGAAACACTCAGCAGCCTGAAAGTAGAGAATAGAAATTATCTGATTTGTAAAATAAAGAGAATATAGGATTAGTCAAAATATTTTTAAGCTAGAGAAAAATACATATAGAGGAGCAACAAATCAAATTACAAGATTTCTCATCAGAAACCATGAAAAGATTGAGAACAGAGTAACACTTTTAAGTGATGGGAAGGCAGGTAAAAAAAAACAAACAAAAAAAAGAACTGTCAATCCAGAACTCTATATCCAGCAAAAATATCTTTCATAAGTGAAGGCCAAAAAAAGACTTTCTCAGATGAAAGAAAATTAAGAGAATTTGTCACTGGCTGACCTACTCTAACAGGATGGCAAAAGGCCTTCAGAACGAAAGGAGATGATACCAGAGCAAATTGTGGGGGTGCAAGATGAAGAAAGAACAGCAGAAAGAGTAAAAATCAGGATTAACATAAAATAATATAACCCTTCATATATATAATCATTAAGAACACTATATAACATTTCCTTATAGGGTTTAAATATATAGAGATGCAAAATATCTATGATAACTGACATAAAAGAAGGTAAATATAAGTCATCTACATATTATAAGAAATCATAAACTATTTAATGATATTTGAATGATTAAATTACATACATTGCAATCCCTAGAGCAGCTACCAAAAATTAATACAAAGAGATATACTCAAAAGCCAATAAATTAAAAGGATTATTTTTAATATTCAATTAATCCAAAGAAGACAGGGAAAGGCTGTAGAAAAACAACAATCAGAAGAAAAAGAAAGAAAACAAATTATAAAATCAATAAAACCATAGTAATAATTGCATAGAATGTAAATGATCTAAACACACCAATTAAATGGCAGAGATTGTCAGACTGGGTTAACAAAGAGTCAAAAAGATACTGTCTATACGATATCCAATTTAAATCAAAGACATAGGTCAAAAGTTAAAGGATTGAAACAGATATACCCAAAAACAATAATCAAAAGAAAGCAGAAGTGATTATGTGAACGTTAAACCAAGTAGATTTCGGAACAAGGAATTTTTCCAATAGTAAAAATACGCATTATGTCAAACAGGTCGATTCACCAAGAATATATAATACCACTAAACATGCATTCATCTAATAACAGAAATTCAAATGACATGGTGCACAGCCTGATGGAACTGAAAGGCAAGTAGGCAAATTTGCAATTATAGCCGAATATTTAAATGCTCCCTTCTCAGTCATCAATAGAACAAACAGGAAAAAATGAGTAAGAACATAGACCTGAACCACACTACCAGTCTAACTTAATTAACATTTATGGAACACTCCACCCAAAAGCAGAATAATACACATCCTCCTCAATTGACAACAAGGAACATTCAGTAAGATCGACCATTCTGGGCCACTAAAAAAAAAACAAGATGTTAAAAAAAAAACCTCAACATATTAAAATCTATGTTCTCTGACCATATGGAATTAAGTTATATCAACATGAGAAATACATCTGAAAAATACCATCTAACTATCTGAAAATCAAAGACCACATTTCTAAATAATGAACAGATCAAAAAAGAATTTGCATTAAAAAGTTAGAACATATTTTAATTGAATGAAAGTGAAAATATAGCATATCAAAATTTGTGGGACACATCTAAAGCAGTGCTTAGAGGGAATTTATAGAATTTGGTGCTTAAATTAGAATAGAATAAAGGTCTCAAATCCAAGGTTAATAAGTTAGGAAAAGAAGAGCAAATTCAACACAAGGTTGACAAAAAGTACTAAAGAGGAAAAAACAATGGCATTGAAAAACAGAAAAATAACAGAGAAAAGCAAATATATCAGAAACTGGTTCTTTCAGAAGATCAGTAAAATTAGTAATGCAATCGATCAAGATAATTGGCAATCCAAAAGATCAATAAAATTGATAACCCAAACTGATCAAGAAAAGATAGAGAAGACATAAATTAGTAATATTAGAAATGAGATAACATCTCTGTAGAAACTACAGATATTAAAAGAATAATAAAGAAATACTATAAATAGATTTATACCTATACATTTGGGAATTTAAATGAAATGAACCAAGTCCTTGAAAGGCACAAAATTACCAAAGTTCATTCAGGAAGAAACAGATAACCGAAATACAGGATGGGCTTCATGGATGTGTGTCCTGCGTAATCACACGGGGCCTGCATTATAGTAGGTCCCCAAGAATGGTTTAACGACTATTGTCACCATCTTGAAATTTTCAGTTTTTAACAAGAAACCCTACATTTTCATTCTACACTAAGTCCCATAAAATTGTGTAATTAGTCCTACCTGAGTAGCTTTTATAGCTACTTAAGGAGTTAAACATGTTGCTTAAAAATCTTCCAAATAAGAAAATTACAGGTTCACATAATGGTGCATTCTGCTAGACATTTCAGGAAACATTTAACCCAGAATCTTCTGAAAAACATAAAGAGAAGGGAAAATGCCAAACCCCTTTTAGAGATCAGCGTTACCCTGACACCAAAACCAGGCAAAGACATACGAAAATTACAAACCAATATCCCTCATTAACACAAATGTAAAAATCTTCCAAAAAAAGTGTTTGTAAATGGAATATAACAACAAGAAGGGAAGGCAATTCACAATTCATTACCAAGTAGGACTTATCCTAGGAATGCAAGGCTGGTTCAGCATTCAAAAATCTATTCATGCAATTGGTAATATCGATAGAGAAAAGAGGAAAATCATACAATAGTCACAATAGGTACAGAAAAAACATTTGACAAAATTCAACATCATTCCTGACAAAAACCCAGCAAACCAGGAATAGACTTATACTTTTTGTCAGCTACAAAAAGCAAAACAAATCCCCTGTTAACAGTATACTTAATGGCAAAGAGATGAATGCTTTCTTCCCTAAAATTGAGACCAAGATACGGTGTCTGCTCTCACTACGCTTACTTTACACAAGCTGGTCTCGCCAGTGGACTAAAGTCAGAAGAAACAGAAGTCGCCTAGATTGGAAAAGAAGAAACAAAATGGTTTCTATTTTCAGCGGATATCATTTTTACACAGAAAACCCAAGGAATCTTTTTTAAAACCTAGTAGAACAAGTAAGTTTAGCAAGGATGCAGGATACAAGGTCAACATACAAGAACTAATTGTAGTCCTATATACTCGCAATGAACAACTGGAAATCAAAACATTTTAAAGTTGCAATAGCACTTCAAAATTGAGATATTTAGGTAGAACCCTTTTTAAATCATGTGAAGGATCTGTACACTAAAAACTTCAAACCAATCCTGAAAGAAAGCAAAGAATACTTGAATCAATGGTAACACATATCTTATTAGCGAATTGGAGTATCACTACCATTAAGATATCACTTCCCCCGCAAGACAATGTAGGGGTCAAGCCCATGGACTTTGGTGTGAGCCACCCCCAGTTCAAATCCCAGGTCATCGTAGCCGTGTGACCAAAGGTAATAATAGGCAGCAATAACAGCATGGGACATTTCGACTCTAGAACCCAGGATGGTCACCACCATGATGTTCTGCCTGCCACTTCTTTTTGTTGATGTTCTCATTCCACCCCACTCCCCCCCCCCCCCCCCCCCCCCCGCACACACACACCACCGCCCTTGCCTCAGGATGCGAATCAAGATCCCTGGGATGTACTGTGGATGCACTGTGCTCAGCTGGAGGCAGCTGACCTAACCACTACACCATCAGGTACGTTGGCATATGCTATTTTAAATACACAGTCCATATTCAATTGTCATAACAATGACATTTTTAGAAATGTTTTTTCCTCTCTGAGTTGAAATCTAGCGCCCCATATTACATTCAGTGGTCATACTGTCATCTTCTTTAATCTGCAGCAAGTCCTCACCTCTTCTTTGTGCTCTGTGACATTAGCACCTTTGAAACAGAAGTAATTTGCAGTTGAAAATGTGAGTTTTATGGAATGGGGATTTGTTATAAGGAGGTGTTAGACAATTGCAGGCAAACGAGGAGAAAATGTCCAGAAAGGGTAACTGAGGGATCAGAGGGAAATCACCAACAGTCACCATAGCACACTGACACAGGTGGACATGTCAGAGCTTTCAGGGGAATCTGGGAAGGTCATAGCCACTTGCCATGATCGGCAGAGCAGAGAACTGAGAGTCACGAACAGAGGCGTCTGTGTGTGTCTCCTGCTACATCTGAACGGAGCCGCCACCCAAACCATCACCAGATTCTCAAGTTTCTCTTCAGCTGTCGCCCAGGACCAGGCAGGGAAGGGATTCCAGTTCAGTTCAGCTGATGCAACACACAGCTCCCCCAGAAGTGTGCGTCTTCTCTGCCCCATGGAAGGGTTCCTGGAGGTTGGCATCCTTGTGGGTTTGGAAATCTTAAGTAAGAACACCTGGACCTGGATTTATTTTTTTAAAGGAAAGGCGCAGGAATGAAGGGGAGTAGTCAGGCGAGCGGGCAGGAGACCACTTCATTTCACTAAGCCTCTTACGTCGTCTGTAAAATGGGAAAACACGTCTCACTTCAAAGAGTTGTGGTGATTCACAGTGTTGAACACATAGTCACACACACACTAGACTTACAGCAGTTTCTGTTTTGATGATGGTGGTGACAATTCTCGTTTTATTACTGATGGTGAGTAGCTTCGGTCCATAGTTCAGCCACTCCAGTACCAAGCACCGGGGTGCTGGAGTGTCAGCAGATGCTTTCCTGCATCCATCACGCCCCAAGCACCAGAGGAGTCTAGTCAGGGATTCCAGGCTGGGCCAACTGTGAGGACCTGCTGCCCTCTGCTGGCTGCTCACTACCCAGGAGATTCAGCAAAGGGGGTTTCCAAAGCGGGCTAACTAACCCACGGATTCCAGAGGGGTGACGCAGTGGGGAAATAATGCTTCCCTCCAAAATGGTGTTTAGGGCACAAAACTCACAGCAATTAAATTTCACCTGCCCACCCAGCACTGTTTTTACCCTTGTGTTTCTGTCAATCTGTGCTCAGAGGCTCAGGAAAAAGTTAGGGAGTTCTCTGAGTCCTGATTTTCAAACTGGATGTGCTCCCTGGGGCTCAAAGGCCAGGGCTTCCCACGAGGTAAGAGTTTCTAGCAAACATCAATTATGTAAAGGATCCCAGATCTCCACTCATCCGTACATGCAACGAGTTCACAAAATTCAGTGAGTGCTTACTAAACCCCCCACCACTGCTCCACGTGCCAGGGAGCCTCCATGAGACCTGCTCCCATGGAGTTCAATCTGGGGTAGAGACAAGAACAGACCGTCATCAAGAAATAGCATAAATATGCTGCTTGCAGAGCGTGTGACAAGTGGTAAGTGCTGTAGACAAAGGAAAGAAGCCTGACGGAGAATGTCCCTGGAGCTAGGTAGCAGGTTGTCAATTTTAAAGGACCAACCACTGAGAAGCAACATCTAAATGAAGGCCCACAAGGTGGCGACCAGCAAGCCCTGGTGCAGGGAAGGGCCTTCAGAGCTGAAGGACAGACAGACAGCATGGCCAGAGCAAAGGCCCTGAGCAGGAGTGTGCTGGTGTGCGCGGGCAAGGAGCCTGGAAAAGGGAGATGCGATCGGGGAGGTTACAGCAGGAACCAGCAATGCAGGGCCTGCTGGCCTAACTTAGGATGTTGTCTTATATTCCAAGTGACACAGGGATCTGTCAGGGTGCTTGAGCAGTGACGTGGTCCAACATAGTGTTTTAAGGGGATCACTCACTCTGTGCTGAGATGGAGTGGAGGGGTCCAGGGAAAGTGAGACTAATGTAATCTTAGCTCTCTTTATTTTTTAAATCTTTATGTATATATATATCGATATATAGACATACATATCTATGTGTATATATATATATATATCGATATATAGACATACATATCTATGTGTATATATATATATATATATATATATATATATGGCTTTATATAGATGTTTTCCTCTTAACATGGAGAAAAAATGGTTTAGACCTAAAAAGAAAAGAAGAAAAATTTTCAAATCCTTTAACACCATCCAATTCTGCAATGAGAGGCTCTGTGCTTACCGCACTTCTGCTTTGACCCAGACCCCACGGGGAGACAGCCCGGCCAGCGGGGAAGGTTGCCCTCAGGGAGGTGTGGGGATATGTTTGGGAAGCGAAGACAGTTTCTGGAAGTTTCTGGGTCGGAACCCATGAGAGGAAAAGTGGAGCTCCCTTCCAGGTCACAGCAAAGCCAGCTGAATGGGGGACCCAACTAAAGTGCGCTGAAAGGGAAGGGTCAGGGGGTTCACGGGCTCCAGCCTCACTCCTCTCACTGGGGGTGAGGCCCAAGTCTTGTGAAGGCCAAAGAAAGGGCCACAGGGCTAGAGACCCTTCAAGAGCTGTGCTCCAGCTCCAGGAGGTGGTGTGGATTTGGATGGACAACAGAGTGGAGAAGCCCACCTGGAGTGCCCACCAAGGCCCTGCTCAGGACAGGCTGTGTCCACGGGGGATCTGTCAGGCTCCCCTGGATGAACCAACCTGCCAGGAAGGGTGGTATGACTGTTCAGGAAGACTTCAGATAGAGACAAATGCAAAACCGCTTGGGCCAACAGGCAGTGATGGAATTACAGAGGCAGGAAGGTACCAGCACTTCCCCAGCTTCAGGCAAATCCAGGAAACCTTCCTAAAAGCAGCGGGGATATGAGGACAGTAGAAAGAGCGAAAGGGACAAGAGCAAAGGTGCCCTCGATAAGCATCCCAGCTTAGGTAACACACAGAGGAAGATGAACCTCGCAGGGGTGGGTGCCAGTGTGTGTGATGGGGCTCTGGGGAGAACGCAGGAGTGAGGCAGAGTCAGAGAGCACCAGAAGTTGCCTGCCTGGGGTAGAGAACCTCTCTCACCCAGTTAGCTCCGGCAGAAGCAGTCTCCTGGGAGCATTGTAAATCATAGGAGGGACAGGGGTTTTTGCGTGCACATTCCTGATACTGGGTGTGGCCTTCAAAAGGTGTGGGGGCAAAAGGGGACAGGACTAAGAGGGGTGATGAATGACAGTGGCTGGGACCAGAGGGTGTGGAAGAAGTTAATTGGAGTTACCTGGGAAGCCCCTGACGGGTGTTTTATGAGTTGCCCGCTGAGGCAGGAGAAATCATAGCCTACCTTTGACTAGTTCATAAAGGCTTCCTGGAAGAGGTGCCGGATGTTCTGGGACATTCCATGCAAAGGCGTGCCCCGAGAAAAGGCTTGGGAGTAGGGAAAGGGGTTCAGGGAACCCCCAGAGCACAGGTAGGCAGTAAAAGAGAAGGAGGCCAATGGTGGAAGGCGTGGCTCCCACTCCAGCACCCGGACACCACTGAGCAGAGGCGGGCTGATGGGCAGAGACAGGCACGGGGCAGTGGGTTCTCCAGCCCTCTCCTGGCAAGAGTCAGGTGCGCTGGGTCAGCACAGCCCTCTGGGAACTGTGCCGGATTTGCTCTCACAAGTCTTGAAGACCCAGCCTTCCTCACCAGCCCAGCCCCTCCCACCCAAAGCACGGCTCCTGTAAGACAGCCGACCTGGACATCCGTGCCGTTTGCAGCCGTGCAAACTTCAGCAGCACTGTGCGCACATCCCTGTGTGGGCTGGGGCCTGCCCTCACTCCTACCCACCGACTCAGGTGTCAGGGTAGTAGTCCTGACCCCCATCTTCAGTGCCCAGGCCCAGCATTCAAAGCGGGGGCTTGGAAGGGGTGTGTGAGCACATGGATGTGTTGAGGGCATAGGAGAGACCTCCCTCCCTGCACACATCTGCCTCCCAGGAGAGGGAGTCCCTATAGGACTGAAGGAGAGCAGAGCAGCAGAGGCGTACCCAGCAGAGAGGAGGTGGAGTTTTATGGCCTCCTGAGGGGCTGAGCAGAAGGCCCGCCCCTCCTCTACCTCCCACATGCAGCCCCTGTTCAAAGGGCTCCAGTCCCTCTTGGCCCACACCCACCACTCCAGATCTAAATAACACTCAGTGAGCTGGCTTTCCAAAGTCTCACCCTGGACCCAGACCAGCAGAGCCCCCGCAGAAGGTGCGGGCTGGGACACCATTCCCTGTTTTTCCCAATTAGACTCCTCTCTCCACCTCCAGACTCCACCCCAGATTTTTATACTAGTGAAATCAGGTTAAAGGAAACATTAAATGCAATCTTGAAAGAGTACAAAAGTCATAAATGTGTAGAGGTGAGGACCGTGGGTGGGACAAGGCACAGGCCCACTCTGCCAGGGGAGGGGGACAGGGCATGGCAGGCTGTTTCTCTGAGGAAGAGTCTCTTTCCTTTATATAGTTTTCTGGTCCCCCAAACACATCCTTGTCTCCGATCTACTTAATCCTTTCAACAACCCTGGAAGAACAGGATGAATCCCCCTGGAAGCTCAGAGAGGTTAAGAATTTCCCTAAAGTCACACAGCTAGGAACTGTCTAAGCTGGCACTCAGACCAAGTCTTCCAACTTGGATTCTACTTCCCAGGTTGCTAAATCCCAGCTGTTTTCCCATGGGTACACATGATTTGAAGATCTTCAGGGGTCAGCTAGTGAGGCCACCTTACTCACTGTCCAAGGTCTCTATCTGCTCTGAAGAACAGGTGTGGGATGTGGAGGTTGAAACCAATCAGCCTGGTTCTGGGGGCGGTGACCCACTGTCTCCCGGCTGTGGAGATAAGGGCAGACCCAGGACAAAATATTGGAGAACACTTGGACAGAGGCACAGTGGCAGTGTCTGTTTCTGGGAGGCTTTCTGGAGTGATATCACCCTTGGAAGAAACTCATTTGCTCTTCTTCCTGAAGTTCCTAATACCTCTGGCTACCCTCCCTGCGGGCAGAGCCCATGTCCCCCGAGGTCTTGGCTCAATAAACATTAAAAGAATAGCAATCATTGTTCTAATAAGTGGCCTAGGACATGCAGTGAAGTAGAGGTGTTGGAAGGAGCCAGACTCCCAGAGCCCCCAGGGGGCCAGAAATCACAGCATTCACAAAGAGGGAAAAGTCCCCTTCCTACCCACCCATCTCTGGGCAGAGCAGTTTCTACCCTTCCTCTAGGTGGGGACATTTTCGAGGCTGGAGAACAGAGTTAATACTTTCTTCTCTACCTAGTGGTCTTAGGGGAAAAAGAGAGACTAGCAGGATTCATTTCTTCTTAAAGAAACCCAGGGAAGGTGGCCAGAGCAAGCTTATAGCAGCCAGGTTATCCTGTATTGGGTTCGCCTGTGCTTTTGCCAAGGAGGAGAAAGTGGCCGAAAGGGAACGCTCCCCATTATCCACAAATGAGCATTTTTGTGGCCACTGAGAGTTGAGTGGTTTGCAGTTTTGCTGAGTGAGAAATAAATTCTGGAGAAGATCCTTTGGGGCTGGCATCTAGAAGGTTCTGAGAGACCATGTCTCCAGCACTGTGTCCTGCAGGGAACCTGGTCAAACAGCCCTACTGGACTAGAGTCCCTTTCAGGCAACACTGCCTGGGTGCGTTTGGACTCAGCACTTGAAACACAGTGGTCAACTGAGAATGCGTCCTGCATGGAACCAGGAGGACAGACGTAATGCCCTCTCATGGTCTCCCCCAACCTGGGACCCTAGAACTTCTCCCTTGCGGTTGTGGCTCCAGCCCCCAGTCAAACCCAGTCACCAGACTATCATGAAGTTCAAACCCCTCTCCCACTCTGGGTGTGGGCAGAGGCCTTCTCATAGGGAGCCTGCATGAAAATTAATTACTTCATGCATGTAAACCAGCTTTGAAGATGAAAAGTGCAAACGCAGTGTCCCTAATAACATCTTCAATACCCCTAGGGAGTCCCAGAGTCGCCGCTGATCTCACCTTTAAGATGAGTCCTTGGGGTGTTGCTGGCAAACTCCCCAAGCCAATAAACAACATAAAATGGCTTTTCACTCCTTTTATGCAGCAACCCCAGCTCTCCCCACAAATAAAAGGCCCAGGAGGATCAGAGAGGCCAGAAGGATAGTAAGCAGCGTGCCGGCAAGTCCTCACTGATCTCTACAGCCCTCCGCCTCTGCTCAGACCACACTATGTCCTGCCGCTCCTACAAGATCAACTCCGGATGTGGAGTCACCAGGAACTTCAGCTCCTGCTCGGCTGTGGCCCCCAAAACTGGCAACCGCTGCTGCATCAGTGCTGCCCCCTACCGAGGAGTGTCCTGCTACAGGGGACTCACGGGTTTCGGCAGCCGCAGCCTCTCTAATGTGGGGTCCTGTGGACCGCGCATGGCTATAGGAGGCTTCCGAGGTGGCTCCTGTAGCCGCAGCTTCGGCTACCGCTCCGGAGGTGTGTGCGGACCCACCCCACCCTGCATCACCACTGTGTCAGTCAACGAGAGCCTCCTCACTCCCCTCAACCTGGAGATCGACCCCAACGCCCAGTGCGTGAAGCATGAGGAGAAGGAGCAGATCAAGTGTCTCAACAGCAAATTTGCTGCCTTCATCGACAAGGTGGGTGTCCTTGATCACACCCTTCCTGAACTCCAGCCATGCCCAGGACTCAGGCTGGACACGGAGGAGGAGAGTCAGGGTAGCAGCCTGGTTTGAGACAGCAGAGGGAGAGAAATGTATACCAAACTGGATGGAAGAATCGGTTTTCATCATTTAATCCCCATAAAGTATATAGAGGGCCTGGTATGTTACAAAAATTGAGTCTGTGATCTGAAATATGTATATGGTTCTGGAAACAAGCCAATGTAGCTTTATCAGTGCTATCTCCAAAAAAATGGACTGGGCATGTGGTATTGGAAGAGTGAGAAATGATGAGGATGAAAAAAAAAATGTGACTATGGACCCGGCAGCTCAGGAAGTGGTTGGGCCATGGATCTGAGCAATGTTGCCTCCTCCATCCTGGCTCCGGCCCTCAGCAGCATGCAACCGCAGGCGTGTCGTCTGGATAATAGAACTGGCCCCATGTGCTTGCTATAGGGATGAATGGGCTCCTGCATGAGAAGTACTGCCATGTCAGCAGTGGGTAATTTCAAGGACAGTAGTGGGTGAGGAGGTGTGACAGTTAGGCTGACAGTGCTGTCATGGAGGGCTGGGATGTGGAAGAGGAGGTGCCAGGCTGGTAGGAGAAGTCACCCATGCAGAGCGTGAGGCACCGTGCGCCTCCCTGCACATCGGCTCCTCTGTGTCCACAGGCCTCACTCTGGCTCTGGAGTCTGGGATCGAAAGTTCTAGAGAAGACTGGGTGAGCTCTGTGTTTTCGCTTTCTCGTTAGTGAGCTTAGTTAAACCTCAAAATGACCCAGTGAAGTAGGGTATTTTTATCTCCAATTTTTGAATAACAAATTCGAGGTGAGAGAGTTTAGATGCACTGCTCAGACATACAGTGGTGGACAGACTAGGAGAGTCCGGACTCTGTCGCTTACTTATTGTGTGACAATAAACTAGTCATCAGTGTACACCCTGGGATCTCAGTTCCCCATCTATCGTATGGGAGAGAAATTATTTTCCTCCCCAAAGGGTTGTGATAGATGAATGAAAATGATAGATACAAAGACATAGGGGCGTGTGTGTCTGTGTGTCTCAGCATGGTGCCTGTCACCACAGAGTACATAGTCAATGTATGCATAAATGAATAACACTGGCAATTACAGCAATAGTCAAATTGATTGCATGCTTACTGTCTCAGGAGCTCTTCTGAGTCCTTCACATGCACTGATCTATTCAATCTTCACACTGCAAACAGGCACTATTAACTCTTTTAGAAATGAGAAAAGCAAGCACCCAGAGGTTAGAAAACACACCCACTTCAAGGGCAGGGCTGGGGACTTGAACCAGACCTTAGGCATCAAGCCCAGGACTCCCTCCCTTACACCTACAACTGCCTTCCTGAGGACCCCTGAGTCCGGGACACTCAATTCCACGGCTCAGCCCTTGGCTATTCAGTGAGCCTTGGGGCAAAGAGAGCTCTGGAAACCAGGAAACCCTGGGGTCCCCCTGAGTCTTTCTCCTCCACCCTGGGCCACAGGTGCGCTTCCTGGAGCAGCAGAACAAGCTGCTGGAGACCAAGTGGCAGTTCTACCAGAACCAGCGCTGCTGTGAGAGCAACCTGGAGCCGCTGTTCAGTGGCTACATCGAGACGCTGCGGCGGGAGGCCGAGTGCGTGGAGGCCGACAGCGGGAGGCTGGCGTCGGAGCTCAACCACGTGCAGGAG